>JBCFXI010000240.1:0-221954 GCA_038496175.1 Ampulex compressa | reverse complement strand
CCACCGCCCGCCCGCCCTCTTCTCCGTCTCCCACTCCCCTCCCGCCCTTCGCCGATCGCGCCGATGAATAAATCGTCCCTTTAGCCGGCAAGCCGGCCAAAAATCCACGGGCTCCCCTCCGTGGAGCGCGCATGGTGCGTCAAGAGCGAGGACGCTCGAGGGACTCTCGCTCGAGCTCGCGGGGCCGAGTCGAAGGCCGGCGAGGTTCGATTTCGGCCGACTTTCGACCGGAAGATGGGACTCGTTGGGAAGAATGGAGCCGGGGGAGGAGGAGACACGGGGGTCGGGGAGGTGGGCCGCGGCGGCGGTGATGAAGAGGGTATCGAGGTACTATTTTACGCATACCGAGGAGCGGCAGTCGGGGGGAAGGGCCGGATAGGAGAGGGCGGAATGGCGGTCGGGGAGGAGCACGTCTGCGCCCGGTTTAATAAATGCAGCCTTCCTTCCGTTCCGTTTCTTGGCTCGACTCGGCTTCGACGATGTTCTACCTCGCCGGCGGACCTCCCCGCTTCTTTCCCTCTTTCTTCCCTCCCCCCTCCCCCGGATTCACCCCGCACGTCTCCTTCGCGCGCGGAGGAGCGCGAGAGGGGCAGCCAACCGAGCAGTGCCGCGCGCGCTCCTCCTCTCCTTGCCTCTCCCTCCGCATTCGCTCCGCGCGGACCGAATCTCCGGTTTGCGTGATTTTTATTTAATTCTCCCTCGAGCGTACCGCTCCGAACGCGCTCCGACAGAACGCGATGTCCACCTCGAAGCGT
Organism: Ampulex compressa; assembly: GCA_038496175.1. NCBI lineage: Eukaryota > Metazoa > Arthropoda > Insecta > Hymenoptera > Ampulicidae > Ampulex > Ampulex compressa. Next base: position 221,199 of record JBCFXI010000240.1, on the reverse strand, counting down.
ATCCTTTGATACCAACGCGCCGCGATATCGTATAAAGTTGCATAATGCTTTGCGAGCGCGGAGAGCGGGTGCCGTCATCCGAGACTTTGCGGATTCCAAGCACGCGTCGCTACGCCGCGGCGATCGACGTTGCGAATTTCTTTGATCCCTTTGGACGAACGTTCTCTTTCGCGCGCGAAAAGGTGAGAGGGCGGGGACAGGGATAGAGAAAAAAAGCGTGCCAGACGAAACGCAAGGTCCGAACTTTGGAAAAAAGTCGCGACCATACGAGCCTCGCTCTCGAACGTCGAAAACCGCTTCGAGGATCGAAGATGAGCTATCGAGAGGATCGTGCTCGGAGAAGATAAAGACCTATCGAAGGGAGCGAAATCGGCATAACGAGGAATAATAACGAGTATCGAGGATATCGTTCCGGATATGGCTTCGTTCAAAGTCGGTACCCCGTGCGGACTTAAAAATTCCGCCATCTCCCCGGTCTGGCTGGATCTCGCTAACGAACTCGATTCTCCCGCCTCTCGAGTACGCTCTCCGGCAAGGGGCGTCTCGACGGAGCGGAGTTCGGCATAATAGGCCGCGGGTAGATTTATAGGATATGTATATTTGCCTATTGTCAATCAGGTCGCGAGTCCTCGAGGGGTGGGAGCCGCGGTGTATACGGCGGAGGGTGCGCGCGGTCGGGGCTGACATCGAAACGACGAACCGAGAATTCAATGAAACCGGAGACACAATACTGTCTCGCGTTTTCTCGCGCCGAGGCCCGTTATTCCCGGGCACATAGGCGTGTTTCATTCGCGGCGGAGAGGGCCTCTCTGGCCTCGCTCGGGGGGAAACCCATCGGCGGATTCGCGGGCGCATCCTCGTTCGTGCCGGTTTGTCTCAAGAGAGCCGGGAATTTCTTCGAGCTTCGAGCCACGGCCGGAGATGTCGAGACCCAGGACCGACCAGACGCGTGAATTTCCACGGCACGGCTGGGGATTTACATTATGCCCATCCCTTTGTACTCCTCCAGGCAACGCGCGCGCGCGCGCGCGCCGCGATCTCCGTACCTCTGGCAGGCCTTCGCGATACGTGGAATCTCGATAAACGAACAAAACTCTTTTCCCCCTTTCGCAGCAACGCACGCGCGCGCGCCGGAATTAAAAGCCGCATCCCTCTCGGAAGAAAATGGATAAAAATCGAGCGCTCAGACGAGTACTCCCTTTCGGTACGCCGTTCGCCTCGATGGGAAGAAGCGCGCGGTCGAGTTAAAAACTTAATGTTACGCAAACGGAACCGTAATGGTCCGAAATGAAATGGGTGCGATTGGAGGGGGGGGGGGGGGCGAAGGATTCGGAGTCGAGGGATTTTAGCGCGTTGCGCGCGCGGGAATAGGGGAGCCGGTGCCGAGGGCGGAGGGTGGAGAATTCTCATGGTGGCGCAGCCGCGGAAAAAAGCGCGGAGATGTACGGCTTCGGGGGCACGATCGAACGAGCGCGATTCCGCGTGCGAACGCACCGCCTACCCGCCGGATACGCCGCGATATGCAGATGGAACCGCCGTATTTCTTTTTCCCCTTTCCCCCTTTTTGGCCAGCCGACTTGGGATATATCGCCCATTGTTTCGCGGGCCGCGAGAAAGGATTTGCCCGCGCGGAATCGCGCCCGCTCGTCGCCCGGCAATTACTCGTGGTTAATTGGAAAGGTATCGCGAGATTTACGAGAGATAATCGCGCGATCGGACTCGCGGCACCGCGATCCACCGACCGGAGCTTCTGCTTTCTTTTTTTGCGAGATTTAGCGATACCTCGAGGCACCCGGGAAAAGCCAGGCGCGACCAGTTTGTACCGACGCCTCGTCTCGCCGTGATTTCGCGCGAATAATTGCGTCGGTCCTCGGAGGAAAACATCGACCTCGCGAACGTACTCCTCGTTCGGCGAAACGTCCACAATACCATTAGTAGCCGCGGGCTACGCGAAGCGCGTATCGGGATCGAATTTGTAAATTCGCGATCCACGAGATCCATTATGCAACGTTCGGTCATAGCGTTCGCGAACAAAACCCTCTCCGGGGCTGACGTTCGAGAAGCTTTATTCGCGTTCGATGAGAGAATTTTTGTTCCTTTTGGCGCAAAGTCGAGTGACGCGAAGAAAGGAAGGGGGAAAGGAGCGGAGAGGGATGCCGCAAAAGGAAGGGCGGTTTTTCCAAACGCTCGGTTTCCGCTTTTCTTTTTCCTTCGAAAAAAGACCGACTGGCCGGGGAATTGGCCAAACTCCCTCGTCGACGTATAGGATCGTCGCTGAATTTATCGAGCGAGGTCCTTCGAGCTGCCGACGGACCCATCGTAAAAAAGGAGCGAATCTTCTGGCGAAGAGGGAAAAAACGATTTTAGTGGAAACGATTTTAATAAACGATCGGGGGAAGATTCGTCCACGAGAATCTCGCTTTGTTCGCCTACCAAATGTACGCACGATGCGTCCGGCCGTACATTCTGGGGATTAGGCTGCGAAGCGGCTACGGTGGAAGGGCCAAACACGGGATTTCGGAATCTCCGCCTCGAGCGATCCTCCGGAGCTCGCCGGTTGTTCCAAAAATCCACTTCGGACGCCGGGTCATCGAGCCAGAATCCTACCGATTTCGAAACGCGACGCATAGAGAGAGGGGGGAGGGAGGGGGAGAGGGGAAGAGAGGAGGAGAATAGGCTCATCCGTCCGCGCGGTTTTTCCATCCGGACGATCGGCCTATTTTCCATCGGTCCTGCAGCGATCGCAGGGCTGGACGGCCGGCAAAATCGAGGAGCCGTAAAAATTGGCGGACGGGCATCGATTCGGCGCAAGGGCGATTACTCTTCAAAGCCGCGTATCGTCGATGCGCGCGCCAGAGATTTTCGGCCGGTCGAGACCCGAAGGTGGAAAATTCGCGGCGCGCGTACGCGGCCCGCCCGAAAAAGGAGTCGCGGCGGCGAGTACGCGCGCGCGCGCGAATTAATGTCTCCTCCGAAAAAGCGGGGGCGTCGAAAAAAAAGGACCGTGCCGCAGCGCGATACTCGTAATTCTCCGGGCTGGCTGTCCTCCCCGCCTCTTTTTTCGCAGCGCTCGTCGACGAACGAGCGGGCCGACGGTGCCGAGAACATGCGCCGACTAGGTGGCAAGCGCGTCCGCGCGATTAATAAATGCGAATCTACGGCCGCGAAGGCGGTCACTCGCGAGCGGTGGCGCGTCGAGCCGCGCCGCGCCGCGCCGAGGACGACGCTTTATCGTGAAACATAACGTGCCCGGGTCGGCAGGAAAATTTGCCTAATTAAGCGTAACGAGCGCGCGAACTGGAGAAGGGCCCGAAATTACCCGGTAGAGAGCTGCCGCCGCATATTTGCACCGAAAACATACCGGCCGTGGGAAATTGCTAAATTCCGTCGGCCTCGCGGATCGACCTGGAAAATGACGATGCGACGATCGTCGATTCGATACTGCTGGATTCTACGGCACGATAAGCGTGACGCTTACTTTGGACGGAAGGATTCTTCGAAGAGTCCCCTCGTTTAAGCCGCATTCCGAACCGACGGAGCTACGGTTTGTACGCGTATCGGATGCGAGAGGGTACGCGCGATGGGCGGGATTCGAATGGGGATCTTTCGCGCGAAAGGCCGAACCTCCATTCGCTACGGCAACGTAGCTCTAATCGCGCTTCGAGATCGTTCACCGTTTAACCCGTCAAAGTACGCCATCGGCGTGAATTTCGCTGCCAATGGAGAGCGTCGTCTCGCCAGTGCACCTCCGCGTTCTTCGCTCGAATCGGGGAGGGCCGGTGGAATCTCGAAGGCGAGGGGAGAGGAGTAAGTTCGTTCGCGGAATTCGGAGGCGAGAGGCCGGCTCGCGCGTACCGGCGCGGCGTACATCTCCATAGAGCGTGCCGGTGCGGAAAAAAAACGAGCGACGGCGGAGGAGCGGAACGGCGTAACAATGAAACGAGACGAGATTTGGCGAGGTACGCCGCCGAAAAATTTCATAACGCCGCGGCCACCCGGAGAGAAATCCGCGAGGTCGAAAGCCGGATGCGTCGCGCCGAGCTGGCCGCGGTATTTTGCGCGCGACAAGCGACAGGGGAAACTTTTGGCACGCCTCGAAGGTGGGGCCCTCGCAATGCCGCCCCTCGGATTTCAGCCGCGAGAGTCCTTCCTCGAGCCCACGCCGCACCCTCGAGGCCTCTTCGACGAGAGGATCCAGGAAGCGCAAACGAGCGTGGATCTTTCCCACCGCGGAATCGAATCTCGTCAAAGGCCTCTCCTCCGAGAGTCCTCGAGGAACGCGAGCGTGACTCGATAAAATCGGCGGATTGCGCTTTTATACGGCGGATTGCCGTTTTATACGCGGCGGTCCGTCGCGGAGGGACGAAGTTTAAATTAAGTCATTTTAATCCCGGGGGAAACTTCGGCGCTCCACGGGCGCTCCCGTTAAGTTCTGACGTTAAGTAATCAGATTAGCTCGAACTAACCTCGAACGTCGCTTCGAGACGCCGCGGAAGTTGCGTTAATCCACTCTCGCCCGTTGACAGCCGAAATTTGGCGATAATCGTTTTAAAAAAGCAAGTTTTCTCGCGACGGCCACGGCTCCGCTCCGCGACGGGCACCGGTAGCTGCGAGGAGCCGCGGAAAGTTTCAAGGGCGCGGAGGGACGCGCTCCTTCTCGAGGAGAAATCGAAAGTGGGAGAGGGCAGCTGCGCCCAGCCTCCGACGAATCTCCCTCGGATCCTCGCTTTGTCCTTGGCATCGTTTCTTAACGAGATTAATGAATAATACACCGGCGAGGAGGCGATGGCGAGTACCGCGATTACGTAGGCGTTTTCCAGAGTACCGCGTACACCTCGAGGGTATCGATCATTTTCGCGATCGTCCTAGCCGCGACAGAAATATCGCGCGGTTTCAAGAATATCGTCCGGCATGGCGCTCGAGCATGCGGAAGATCGTTTGCCGCGTTTACTCGCACGCTCGTCTCGAGGCACACCGATCGATCGCGCGTCGAACTCCGGGATATCGATCATCGCCATCGTCTTCCGCGACATTACGTTAATTTTTAACTTCTCCGGTACATCCGTCATAGTCTATTCGCGAGCCAAGAAGAGCGCGTCGCGCATCGGAAGGCATCCGGAGAAGTAAACTTTCCTCGTGGAACACCGAAATGCGATTCTGCCTCGAACTAATCCCGAACGTCGCTCAAATTCCCGAGGCGCCGCAGCCAGTCTCGAACCGAATCTCATTCCTCGCTAACTTAACTTAACGCCGCGCAGTGTTTCGTCGCGACAGAAATTATCGTTAGCGTCGGCCCGTCTCGTGGAAGGATAATCGAAAGGAGGGGACTTCGGAAAGAGCGTCTCGAATTCCAGCCCTACCGACGTGCATTTGCGAAGAGCGCGAGAAAACGTCTCCTCCGAACTCTGGCCGACCGAGTTGTTTCGAGGTTCCTACCCTTCGTGCTCCTGCCAGTGGAGAAGTCGATACCCCGGTAAAAATTCCAGCGGCCGGCCAGGGAGGGAGGCGCGCCAACGCGGAGAGTGGCGTTAATCTCGTTTGCCCGCTTCCACCGAAATAACGAGTCTAAGCGCGCCTCGTCCACACGGTAATTGCGCAAATACGGTCATTAGCGAGCCGCGGGTAGAGGAAGAGGGAAGGCCGCCTAAGCACGCCCGAACAGACCTATGAATAATTCCGCTTTAGAGCTCGCTTTTTTCGCCAGCCTCGCCGGGCGGTCGCGCTAGAGCGGCGCCGAGCGGAGGACGCAGAGACGACGGAACTGCGGGTGCCCTTTATAGATGCACCTACGGGGATACGTCCTTGGTTTTTCGCACGCGAGGGACACGGTGGTCGCCTCCTATAATCGTTGCTCGCTCTCGAGGCTACCCCGATAAGGTGCTTCGTTACTGACTCTCTCTCGGTCGATCCGATTCCTGGACTTTATCGTCCAACCATCTTTCTGAAATATTCGACCAGATACGAGATTCGGTTGGTTATTTTCCTTCTTAGGCAAAACTCTCGGTTCGCGTGAAAGGAAACGATATTTCCGGTAAGAAATCGTAAAACTGCCACAAGAGCAAATCTCAAATTTGTCGAATATTCGTTTCGTGCCGAAAAACAATCCGTTAGATCTGGCACGAGCAGCTCGGGCGACGTACTTACGAGACGCGCTTGCCGGTCGTTCGAAACGGCGATACGCGCCGTGACGCGCGTCGGGAGGCCGATAGGCCGTCGAAGAAATTATGGCCGAGATATAGAATCAGGGAGATAAATCTCCTTTCCGCCCCGGTAGCTGGCTCAAACGGTTTTTGCGCTCGTTATTGCGGGGCAAAGTATTTTCGATCGGGCGATCTGGTTCTCGAGAGCGTAGGGGCGATAAGCGAGTTGAGAGACTCTCAAAGGAAAAGGAATGCCGAGTGCTCGGTTTGCGCGTTGGATTTCAGGTTTTTCTCTAAGGGTACTCAAGGTCCGACCCTTGGTCCGCCGTCTTGTTCCACGCGAAGCGACGGTACGTTCATTACGGTATACGGTACTCAATTTTAGAGCTCATCTTTAAGAGTAAAGTATCGATTTACGTATATCGATGTATTTGTAAAATATTCGAAATCATCGAGATAGTCGCCGATGGACGGATAGGCCGATCGTTCGTCATGGGTAAGATCGAATACATGGTGAACGATCGCCAAGTCCATCGCACCCGAATGGAATGTAGTGGCCGATAGGCCGCCCGTAAACACTAATTTAAGATACTTTATCGAACGAATAAAACTGAAAATTTAGTAGGGTGCACGGGCCATGATTCATCCCGTAGAAACCAAAAGTCGAAGCATTAACGAGCCCATAAATCAACCTGCGATTTGTAATCTCGCAATTAGCGTATCGCCGGGCCGAAATCTAAGATTCGAGGGAAAGAACGAGCTTCCACGAAACGACTACGTGGCGGAAAATAACGGAAAGTAACGGTATATCACGGAGGTTATTACCGAAGTTTCCGACTAGCCGGGGGACGGTAATGCAATCGTAAGCGATAGGCATCGCTCGTTTACGATACCGAGTCGATACGGGCAAACGACGGAGAAAGAGGTTTAAATTCTAAGAAAGAACGCTTCGGCCGATTAAAGTTTACGCTTTGAAAAATCCCGTGCACGCAATCCTCTCGTGCCTCGCAACGGAGTACCTTGAATCGCATCGAGCGTACGAGAATAAGAGTGTCGCGATTTAATTCGAGAGAGAACAAGAGTGAAAGAGAGAGGGGAGGGAGGGAGAGAGAGAGAGAGAGAGAGAGAGAGAGAGAGAGAGAGAGAGAGAGAGAGAGAGCTGTTAAATACCGTTAACGTGGCTAAAATGCAAAGCGAGTGCGACGTGGATTTTGAAGCAGTACTTTCCACCCACATTGCTCCTAATTTGTCCGCTTTCTCTCACCCGAACGGCGTCCATCGCGAGTCATCAATTCCCGTCCTCGACGGAAAACGCAGTCGACCCACGCTAAGGATCCATTTTAGTCCCTTTCGAGACGCGACATTGGTTAACCGCTCTCGAAGACCGTTTTAAACCGCGTCGAAGCTGGGACACGACGCTCGAGAATACTCTGCAATCGCGTCTCTTCGACACCACCGCGAAACCATTTGCTCGCTAGGTGTAACGCGCCAGCTCCTAAGTGCTATGCGCCACTTTTCTCAACGGCCAAACCCGAGAACTGCCTTTTCCTCGATCCACGAAATATCGTTCGACTCGATCATAATTTTTCTCTTTTTACTTTACGTTACTCGCCAACTTTCGACTATCGGCAATTCCGAGTAATATTCTTCGCGAAACGCTTTGTCAAAGTCTCGTTATCTCGGCGTCGTCTTGAGAAGAGAAGGATGCGCACCGATCGGTTCGAGGCGGTAAAAGTCATACTTTTTTCTCTCGGAGTTTATTCCAAGTTCCAAAGGTGAAACGAGTCGGTCCTATCTTCGAATCCCGCGTGGAGACGCGCGAGGGGAGGATCGAGTGCAACGACTAAGCTTCTGGCGCGGCGATGGACGATATTAATTATTCGAGGGGTTGATAAAAGACGAAAGGGGCGCGGAGGGAGAAATAAGGCGGGCCGGATGGTGAATTTCTGAATATTTCGTCGGTCCTCTCGGGGCTCTTGCCGGAGCTACGACGAGCGCTTTATGACGTAACGGTTAATGCAGCAGAAACGCGAGTACGCGGCACGAATAAGCGCGTGCACGTAGAGGTATCGCCGGCTATGCACGTAGCCGACGAGCGACGTCCCGGATCATGAGAACATAACTCACGTGGAAAAGACTCAAGGCGACCTCATCTCTATGTTAATCTTTCCACCCTTTCCCCCCCCCCCTCCTCCAAGGTTTCGCCGAGCATGCATCTTCCTCCTTCTCCCTCCGCATTACCTCCTACTCGCGGCTCGTTTGTGGAAGGATCGCCGATTACCGGCCTCAACTTGTCGGACCACACCGACCGAGGGATCCTCGCGATATTCCCTTGCGCGCCTCGAAAAAACGAACGAGGGAGACGTCTCGTAGAATCGCGAATCCGCATTGACGGACACGCGCACATTCGAGCAGCGCGTTTATTAAGTCCTCCGGAAGAACTATCAGCGTTACGCGCAACCGGATCAAGATCGGCGTTGTTGCATAGTCGCATCCGGAAGCGGTTCTATCGTTCGCCGATAGCCAAGTATCAAAAGAGCGTGGGTTACCTCGTCCGCGATTATAGGAATCGAGCGTAGAGCGCCCGCTCGAATGTGGAGCATAAATTCAGAACGCGCTTTCTTTCGCAATTTCAACGTCGAGGGATAGACCTGAAGCGTACCGATGAAATTGAGTCAACCGAACAAGAGAAGAACGACACGTTTACGAGGGCAAAATGAGGATCGGTAAGGACGACGCGTTTAGCCGATTCGATCGAACGTGTCGCGGCTTTCTCGCGTTGCGGCTAACCGCTTCATTCGCCCAGAGCTCGGTGCGCGCCGAGAGCGCTTTGGCAAAACCGGACGGACTCTGGTCGAGACGCGTGTACATTCGTCTGTGTTTGGAAGTTGCGTACACAGGGTAGTCCGAGGGACCGGAGAGTTCACGAGAGGATGGCTCGCGTTCGACGCGTTTAGGAGCGTGGCCAGGAGAAAAACTCGAGCGTCTGGCAACGCGCAACTTTGGCCCCTGGATAGCGGGCGTACGCGAGCGAAGACGTTTCTCGCGCGTCAAGGTTAGGAGGCACGATCTCGGGGATTGCACGAATCGTTGGTTACGATCGAGCGGAAAAGCAAGCGCGGTGGTCGGCCTGCCGAGGCGGTCCAAGCTCCCTCGATTCTCTTTTCCCTCTCGAGAGGCCTTCGTCGTTGGCCGCTCGCGTGACGAGTCGTGCGTGGTCAACCCGAGACCGGATCGAATTTGAATTGGAGCGCCTCGGCCGAGGCCTGCGATTTGAATTTGAATGGGGCAGCTTTACGCCGCGGTGCCCTTCGTTTAAACGCACGGAACGTTCACGGCCGCGTCCATTAACCGTCGAAAGGGCGGATTTGTGCATTAAAAATGTCCCACTCTTACGGCCTCGAGATACGCGCGGTCCGCGTGGCGATAATCGTCGCACCGCTGGAATCGCTCGCCTTCCAATCTGTGATCCGTATTCGCGGCTGGGTATACTTGGACGATCACGCTGCTGGGTAAAGTTTAAGCAAGGTTTCGAGGAGAAAATTGGCGGACCAGGTGCGCGAGGCATTATTTGTCGGCTTGCGAGGAGAGAGGTAAGAACCGATATCGACGTCGCGATATCAACGACGACCGCCGTACGGCCGTTGCGCCAAAGGAAGCGATTTTAACTGGATTTTAGCGCGAGTTCTCTCCAATTATAACCACTCGACGAACTTTTACATTTTCGCCACTGACTATAGCCGACGTCACATTCGCGACACGTGCGCTAACTCGTCCTGGCATTCGTACGCTCGCGGATTAAATACGAACGCACGTTTGGAAAAGCCAAATTACACGAGGAGCATTGCGATAAAAACATTTTTGGCTCGGAGCGAATAAAGAGAGTGGACGAGCTGCGTCTTTCGCCGAGATAAATGCACGAATCGCGCGAAATACGATCGCGATGTAGAAGCCCGGAACAAAAATATCGATAATTTCCCTTCGGTGAAATAAACCTCGTCCCTTCGCAATTCCGGATTTCGAATCCTCCAGGAAGGACGAGGAGCTCGTTCGCCGGAAAGAAGAGAGGGGAAGAGAGGGCTGACAGCTCGGTGCGATGCGAGATATAAAATTATTTATAAGCCCGGCCAATAAGCTATCGGAAACCTATTAAAAGTTTTCGCGATCCAGAAATAACCTCGGTGCCCAACGCCATTCCCCGGAGGGTGATCTCGCGCTCGTAACGTTTCCAAGGATCCCCCGAAGCACCGCCGACCGATGCGTGCCGCCTGACCAACTTTTTTCTTATTTCCAACCTTGCCCCCCGCTGGAACGCGAACGTCGCTTCGTTTTCCATCGGGAGACAAGACGCACGACACTTCCGGCCTTCCGTCTTACGTCGATGGCCGCCAACGGATCGACGCTTTTTCTTCTTCGGTCCGAACATCTCCCGCTCCCCATTCGGCAAAATAGCCTCTGCTCTCACGACTGTACTTTGATTTCGGCATTTTACGAGCCTTCGAAACTACTTAGCGCTCTCTCTCTCTCTCTCTCTCTCTCTCTCTCTCTCTCTCGTACTTCGATACTTACGGTAAGAACCTCGAAACGATCACGAGCGGGTCGAATTTGTCGCGTTTAACGCCAAAGTCGCGAAGACGTGGGCGCGATGCCGATGATAAAGTTCCCGCGAATGGTCGCCCGAGGAGGAAGGTATAAATATCGCGGTCTTAACGATCCGTAAATCTGCGGAGTTCGGGAAATACGCATCGCGCCTACGCCCCGTTATTCTTCCACTCCGCGGCGATCCGCTCCGCTCGCAAGCGCGAGGATGCGTACCGTAAATAATAGCGGCGTAAATGGCGAGCGCCGCGACGCCCGTTGCGTTTTAATCCCGGCCGCCAGCGGGGTGAAAAGTTTGTTTGCATTTCCGGCTGTTTGCGAACTTTTGTTTGCTTTCGAGAAATAACTCCGCCACGCCGACCGACCAGAATGTGCGGAGGCTCGCGACGAGCCGCGGCCGGAAGGTGCTCGAGGTTTTTCTCCGCGAGGAGAGAAACCTCCCATCCGCGAATACCGCCTTTCAAGAATGTCGTACAGATTTTAGCGACGGCCGTAGCCAAATGCTTCGTACCGGAACTATTAGCTCGTCGGAGATGGCTTTGGAAGGCTAAGAAAAAATGTATCGCGACTCGTTCGACGACCCATTGGTTCAAACCCAAACGTGTAAAGGATCGTCGACGAATGTACGTATTGCCAAGTGGTATGGATGCGATGCTTTTTTTTTCAATCATTTTCAACACCGATCGCTAAGAGCTTTTGGCCTAAGATCTACCCCGTTTAAGGTGGGTTCCGACCACCGAAGCTGCGGTATGCGCGTCGCGTGGAAAATCCGTCGGCGATGGGCGGATTTCGAAGCTGGATTTCAGCTTGCAAGTCCAAGCCGAGGATCCACTACACCACTCTTTACGCAATACTTTGACGATCGAAAGAGCCGATGTGATCGAATCGCTCGAAACGAGTCGGAGACGTGAAACTCGAAACGCGCGAATTCGGATATAATACGTATCTCCGTATAATGCTCTCGATACCATTGAGCATGGCTATCGGCCCGATCGTCCGACGAAATATCGCGACGAAGATATACGCGGGCTTTGGCAAGCCCGACCAAAACTCCAACCTTTCCATTTTTTCCCCGCATTTATGACGCTCGTACATCAGTGTCCGCGCACTCTAAACAACGCCTCGACTGCGAAAAACTCGGGGTAAAAGCGTGAAAAGCGGCGGCGATCGATGTTAAAGAGCGGGATTTTTGGAAGCTCGATAGGGGCTGGCGGAATTTTGAGGGATTTGCCAAAAGCGTTAGTAGGCAGGCGAGGGTGCCACCGATCCGGGCGGGCTCTGGCCAATCTCCGAGGATGATCCCCCCGGGCACGTCGATACTCCCGTGACGAGCGCGAGGATTGGCGAAGCGAGCCGCGGAATGGGCTCACGGGGGAGCCTCCGAACTGCCACGGAAGTCTCGGCCGACCGGCAAGCGGAAGCGAAGTTTGCACCCTCCTCGGCCAGGTTGGGAAGGAGACCAAATTCGTCGGGGACGTTCGGCCCCGATCTCGCCTCGCGGGGAATCCTGTTACTCGCTCCTCCTCGAATTTCATCGCGGAGAAATCCCAAGACGATCGGACGACGTTCGGTACCCTCGGGGCCGAGGAGACGGAGGGCCTCGTCCGCTTTCTTCGCGATGAACGAGCGGCGTCGTAAGTGGCCTATGCAGTACCGCCATATTTGCGGTTCGCCTATCCATATATAGGAATCAAACTGCTAAAATACGTGGTCGTCACGGAAGGGTTAATCCAGGATATCCAGGAGCAAGAAGAGGGAGAGAGAGAGAGAGAGAGTGTTTTGGGTTCCCAGCTGGAGGGCAGGTGCTACCGGTAGACGCCGAGGCGCCTCTTCCTCCATGCCCCTCCTCCCTCCTCGTGCCTAAATCTGCTTTACGATCGAGGAGTCTCGAAAAGTTCCGTCGTCGGACCCAGGGGCCTCGGTTTATCGCTCGTTAAGCCCATCCCGATTAGTGTCCCGGGCCGCGTGCGTTTCACCGCACAGAATGTACCACTGTTCCTAGTTTAAGGGTACTCTCGGATACCGACCGGAGGAATTTACGATATACCGGAATTACGGCTCGCGTTGGGAGGGGAGGCACAAAAGTCGTTTCGTCCTTTCTTCCGTGCAAAACGCGTTGCCACGGGTGGGTCTCGTTTCTGGGACCGTAGGCCCGTCGCTTACGTCACGATCGCCGAAGATTGCCGGCTTAACGACCCTTCCTCGAAGGCCGAGTACGACGCACCGGGATTCGGTGACAGACATTTCTAATATCGTAGCAGGAAGTTGCGGATGGCGGTTCAAAAGCCATCGATATCTTTGTCCGCTTCCCGTGTTGCTTGGTAAAATGCGTCTGCCTCGGGAATCGATGCACGCGATGGATCGTGCAAAACTCTTTATTTGCCCGTCCGGTACACCAAATCCCGAGTCGATGGGCCAGATTTGAAATTCGAGTCGAGTCGTTGAGTTTAATATCTACACCGTGTGCCGCCATACACTCCGAAAACGGTGATGTCGAGGCGGGATGGAAGAGGTCGATTTGTTTCCTGGGTGCCGCACGGGCCGTGTCGTGCTTCCCTCTGGCGTCGAATCGCCCGACTAGCCGTCAGAGCCACTGCGAAAGTGACTTTCAAAGCGATCTTTTGGAATTCTCGACGAAGAGGGATCACGGGCTTTGGTAGGGTGGCGAGCTTAATTTCCACGTTCGAAGGTTATCCTCGATCCATTCCTGCCGCTGTGTTCGGTACGCGTACGGGAGGAAAGTACGAAGGTAGAAATAAGATGGAGAAACGTATCGCGAACTTTTGCGCGAGAAGATCTCGCATAGCGCGAATTCCGTAGCGCGAGTTCTGCTTTAAGCTCGATACATCCAAAGAGAAGCCTGCGGCGTGGCGGATACTTTGTTCTCGAAAACGATAAAACGGGGAGGCGGGTCCTGCTCTATTTTCCACGGCGACATAATTGAAAATTTTCCAGGGGACGGTAAATTAATCTGTCGGATGAAAAGTACGGTTCGGTGCTGGCGGGTGTATACGATCCGACCGATAATTAAGCGGTGAAAACGCGGTCACCGAGGCGAGTAAAGGGAAAAGCAAGAGTCGCTCTTTAAGCTTATTTGTTTGGCTTTGCCTCGTAAAGGGAATGCGGCCTGTCTTTGATCGAGACTCGAGAGTAAGCAGAGCCACCGCGATAACTTCCTAATCGAATGAAACGCACCGAGGATACGACGAACGAGCGAGGCGATTTCGTTGCGATCCGAATTACTGCACGAATTCCGGCCGAATACTTCTTTCCGCACGATTTGGCTCCACCGTCGACTATTATCGGTGGTTATAAACGATTCATTTCACACGCGATTAGAGACATTACGAAATTTATAATTCCAATGGCAGACCTTTGCTCCTAGCAAAATTCTCCTACCCTCGCTCCTCTCTATGCACGCGCGCGCGCGCGCGCTCGTGGTAAATTTTAATGATCGGAAACAGCGTGGCTTTTCGTACGTTACTTACGCTGGCTGCGTCTCAAATCACGGCTGCAAATGCGCGCGCGGAAGGTCTACTTTTTCAACACGGTTATCGCGCGGATTCGATCGAGTTAGCGAGAAATAGGCCACCGCTTTTCGGGGTTTGTATCTGGATCAATTTGGAAATTTGATTCCGATCGAATTGGTTCATCCGCGATTAGAGTCCCCTCGAAACCGTTTCCACTGTTTAAACTTCACATCCGGACAGATCGAAGATTTTTTTTTATGGGTTTTGGGAAAGACCCGAAGGCGCTTAGCGCGTTTACTCGCAACTCCGTGACTAATCCGTAATTGATTCTGGATTTTACACGTCGATACATCGCTCCGCCCGTATTTCGCCGCGCGGTAAACGGAAACTTATACCGGTTCTCGATGACGAGTTCGCGGAGGCAAATTTAGCCGGTTACAGCGGACACTCGTCACCGCTCGTAAATTCGTTTTCGATCGGCCTCGGCGATCTGCCTGGGCGCGTAGAGCAAATACAGATTTTCCCGCAGCACCACGATCTCCTAGACTCGAGGCGTTCCGTGCCACTTCGTTGCACTCGAGACCGAAACGAAGTAAGCAAGCACGGGAAACCAAAAAAGTAGCCAAATCTCTCTTTCTCTCGCAGCCTCCCTTGCCCCTCCATCGCGAGCTCCCTTCTTCCTCGCCGCTCCGGAGCGAGTTCCTAATAACCGTCAGGTGCAACGGTGCCGATATACGAGCCGTGGCCGATCCCGTCACCGAGAGGCCCCAATAATATCGACGCGAATTTCATCTCCGCCTCGTCGTCTCATCGCTTCCATAATTTTCCCCCGATCGCCTCCGCGCCTTCCTCGAACACCACCCCTATCGCCGACAAACGGAATATCGATTCTTCTTATCGCACCCCTCTCCGTCGCACGAATTATCCTCCCGGTTTTTCGTCGGGTTAATGCAAATACCGCGCGCATCATCTTCCGCTTTCGCGCCGCTTTATTAGGTATTCCCGGCTAGCGGATTTCATCCGGGTGCATTTTTATTCCCAAGTATCGGAATTCGATAGAGGCAAGTTTTGGAATGCGGCGGTTCTCGCGCGTCGATTCGAACTTAATATCCAACCGTGCGCAGAGCCGGTGCCGGGGGGGGGGGGGGATGGGGGTGGTTCGAGGTGGGAGCGGAGCCGCGTCCTATCTCCAAAATTTAATTAGATACCAGCGGCACGTTTCGTATCGCGGGAGGAGGTAAATTTCTGTTTCCACGCTAGCCGACTTTTTTAATTCCCGCTCGGCGATGAAGTTTATTTGTTTGCACCGGCCGCCGCTTCCCACCTTACCGCGGCGCACGGTCTCGCCGAACGCCTCCTTCCTTTTTCCTCGGCCCGCGGCCGTCTCTGCCGCGGAATTGGATCCGGATGTGGAGCTATCGCATTACGTCTACCGCGAAAAAATGCCGGGCCCGCGAATTCGATCAACGCCGTCGCGACGACGTCCCGAGGAATGCGAAGCGCCTTGACGAGAGTCGCGGGACAGCGCCAAAAAGGGGGGCGGCCTGGGGGCCGAGGGGAGAGGATCGTTAAAATACGTCGCAATCCATGGCGGTGAGCGGCGAATCTCTTACACTCTGGCGACACTTTCGGCACGAGCGTATACGCGTCTGGGAAAAGCTATTTGGCGCGAACCAAGGACTCGCGTATCCATCTCGCACTCCCGAGAAAGGGAAAACTGTCCCGGTACGCGAAAAGGCGCTCCTTCCGCGGCGATCGTCTCGCTCGAAAAAAACTCCGCGGTCATAGGGGTTAACGACTTCTCTCGCGCCGGAAGAATCGAAGCTCTTATCTAGGGAAGAAAAAAAGGTCTCGCCAGCGAATCGCCCATATTCGTGGCGCAGATCCGCGAGAACGGAGCGACGGTAGATAGGTGCCTCCACGTCCCGCCGGCAGATTCTTCGAGCGCAGCACGGCGATCGAAATCGATATCGTACAATGCCCCCCGCGGTCACTTTCCGCGCTCGCGGAGGAGTCGCGGCGCGAGAGCGGAGACCGTCTACCTCGAAATCCTGGGATTTCGAGCAATCCCGCTGCCGGAAAAATCCCGCCGCACGACCTCGATCGTCGACTCGAGGCAGCAACGTGCCGCGAGCTCGTGCCACCGAATTCGCGCACTCCGAAGGGCCAAATTTCCGGCAAAACGTGCCTTCAATCTCGCGGGTACAGGTCATTTCCCGGTGCGATCGACCCGGTGCCTCGCCAACTCCAATTTCCATACAAAATCGCCATTGGGAGGCAAATCGGCGGCCCTTTTCCTCCTTCCGGCCGTAAGAATGACTTTAACGACGATCGCCTACCTGAATAATTCGGGCGACAGCGTGCCGATTCGCTACCAGCGCATTGCCTCGAGAAACGCGTACACTTTTCTCTCTCGCACTTCTTCCGCCGATCGTCGACGCGCCGATATTATGGCGATGCTCGATAGAATTCGGCTTCCACGTCACTTATCACCGAGAACACAGGGCGAACTTTCGACCTATATCTCCTTTCCTTCGCACCGGTAGCTCGCACGAACCACTCTGACGATGGCAAAGCCTCACGGTCACTATTTCTTCCTCGGAGGAGACGCGACGGTCTTCGTCGAGCGAAAATCGACGCGTTCCGCGGCTCTTCCTTTCCTCGCGAGAAGACGATCGAACGAGGAACACCCGGTCGGCCCTTCCTCCCTTGGACGCGAAGTCGTGGCGATCCTGGCTGGGGGATGGAACGGCGACTCGGAAGGACGAGGAGCCATACGCGAGCCTCGCGTGGCTCGATTCGCTCTTGCCAAGACGAAGGATCACCGAACGCGCTTTCCTCCGCAATCCCTTCGGGTTGGCGCGCGGAGAATTATCCGGAGCGCGCTCCTCCAAGAAGAGGCCGAGTGTCCCCAGAGTCTGCGAGATCGGAACGACGAGGTCACTCGCGAGGACGTCGACCGGAGCGTGGACTCGATCGACTTTATTCTCCTCGAAGCGGAGAAGCGGCCGGTATCTCGCCGATCGGACAGCCGGCACGGCTCGCCTCTATCCTTCCGGCGGATTCACACGCGGCCGGTCATCTCGGGCACTCGCGAACTCGGACCCAACATCCGGATTCGACGATCCTCGCCTCGGCACTCTCGCGCTCTCCCCGTCCGCGAGCCCTCGCTCGGCTCGACTCACCCCCGAGGAGAGAGACGAAAACACCCTCGGAGCACACTCTCCCCGCTGAGGTACGCCCGACGCGAGGCTCTTCCGTCCGCTCCGCGAATCGGCGCGCGAAGATCCGGGGCGTCCGGCGGTAGGGAAGCACCGGCTCAGCCCTCGGGCCACGCCGACGTCGTCGCCCTCGCCGTCCTTGGCGTTGGCGTTGGCGTTGGCGCAAGGCGCTGTGGCGGAGTACGCGTCGAGGAGAGCTCGCACCTTCGGCCCGACGAGGAATGAACGCTCGCTCGACGGCGGCGCGCGGCACACTGTTGCTCCGCGCTCTCGTCCGCTCGCACCGAGGCTTCGAGCTCCGTTCCTCCGTGGCTGCCCCCACCACCGCCGCCACGTTTCCAACCCCTCTACGGCCCGGTCCTTGCCCCTCCGTGTGCCGGCCGCAACCCCCACCAGCAGCCGCCCGCCGCTCCTTTCCACGGCTACGTGCCGCCAGAGCCAGCTCCTTTGCCGAGGGTGCGACCGGGCCGCCAAGGGAAGGAAGGCCCCTCGCCGTCCCTCGCGACGAGCCGCGCTCCGGCCGCGAAGGGAAAAAAGGCCGGCGGAGCGCGCGCTCCACGGCCACTGGCCCCGTGCCCTTCGCGCCACGGCCCTGCACCGTGGTGCCCTCGCGGCCTCCGCCAGAGGCGTCGCGCGAGAAGGGCTGGCGTGGCGTCTCGCGCCGATGCCCGGATACGATGCCAGGGAGGACGATGCTCGCTCCTTCCCTTATCAACGTCGATCCTCCTCGTCCTTTACCTCGCCACTCCCCGTCGGCCCTTTTGCCCGCCTTTCGAACGCTCGGACTTGAAAATTTCGCGTCCGCCGCGATCGTCGGCGAGGAACGAGGGGCTATCCTCTCCTCCGATTTCACCTTTACTCGGCCGACGATGCTCGCGTCCCGGCTCTACGTCGATTTGCGCGCTACGCACGGTCTTGGTCGCGGTTCGCGATCCGCTCTGGATATCGGCCCTTGGCCCCGCGGGGGTCGTCCGGAGTTTGAATTATCGAGAGATCGCGCCGCGGCCGTCGGGTGTTTCGGTTTAAAAAAAAAACCGACTCCGAATTCGGTCTTCGTACTTCCGAAGCCGCGCCTACTGGCTTGCAGCGATACCGACGCACGCCGATGGGTCGACGATAGATTCGCTCGGTGCGACGCTTTGATCCTCCAAACCGTTTACGTTTACCGCGAACTCGGAACGAAAAAGAACGGATACGATCTTTCGTTGGAAATTCGTTGCTTCCAAATGCGTAAGTTTCGCTCATTTTCGAAGCGTCTGTGCGCGAAACCGAAAATAAATCTATACGAGGATCGGCGTTTTTTCGCTTTGATACGCTCGCGAGCAAACTTTAAAGCGCGCAAAACTAAATAAACCGTATTGGTTTTCGCCGGTAAATTTGGTTGGTATCTTTCCCCGGTGGCCTCCTCGAACGCACGGATCGGCTTCGCCCTCGCTCCTTCCGATTCGCATTACGAGCGTCGATATCGTGCGGAGGATCCGATTCGTCCTTCGTCGCATGGATTCTCGCGGTCCGTCGAACGCGAGCCGTTCTACGCGCTCGATTCCTCCGGACGGGCGGCCCGCGACGAAGCAAAACGTGCTTTTGCTCACCGTGTCCGTACTTATCGACGGCCCGTGACGGGAGATACGCGAGGTGGCAACCGCAAATATGCACCGGCGTACCGCGGACGCAAACGGACGCCTCCACCGGTGCTCAAAGGCAGAACTCGAAGCTCGAGAATCGTGGAAAGCGATCGTCTCGAAGACCCTCGAGTAACCCGACTGCGAAGATCGACAACTTTGCGCCTTTTGAGAACGATGTTTTCAACGATCGGTCAATCGATCGTCGATGTGAATTTTCACGCGTACCGCTATGCGTGGTATTGCGCGTATCGCTACGCCAAGCCACCCGACGGTCCTCCGCCTCGATGATTACGCCTTAACGCCAGACCACGTACGGTGCTACGTATTTAAATTGATATCGACTCTCGCCACTGATCGTTTATTCTCGTATTTTTCTCAGATAGACGCCGAGAAGCTCTATACACGCATACGATGAAATCCTTTCGCGCGGCGGATCCGTCTGCTCCAGCGCTCGATCTACTCAGTCCCTTCCGTAAAGCCCACTTTACGTCGTGGTGGAACAGCGAATCCACGCACATACGTGCACCCGAACGTGTTAACGTCTGGAAGCCGTACTAATAAACGCAACAAGGCACGGGCGTAAGGCGAAAATGCGAGCTTGGTTACCGACTATGTTGTACAACCGTGGCAGCCCGGTGGATGGAATTAATCAAACGCTCCTGCCCCGCGACGATCCCCACCCCCGGTGCAGCGCTCGGCGTATTTACTCGGTGGCCTTTGAGGATCGGATTGCAGGCGCCCCGTGAGAGAGCTTCCCCTCCACTCTCGCCCTCGCCCTGCCCTCCCCCCCCCCCCGATTCCGCGTCTCGTCCCACATCACCCACGGCTCGTCCCTTTCCGCTCCTTCGAGACTGCCAACGACCACCGGCGGGCACTCGCGAATACGTATCTCCCACGACGGAAACCGCCGGACGAAACCGGCCGGTCGTCCCTCGCGAATCGTCTATTTTTTTTCCTCTCGAGCATCGGCTATTTCTCGTTTTATTTTATTTTATTACACCGTATAAATATATTTTGTTGTTCGTTCCATGCGGGTATTTTCTTTTTCGTATCGAAATGCGGTATCGTTCATCGTTTACGCTTGCGCCGATCAAACAGCTTCGCTCTATCTCCACATTCGAATTAATCGCATGGATCGACGAGTACGTTGAATTCGTCGTAACGTTGGATTTCGAAAAAAATATTCGAAAAAAAGAATGGACGTCGTTCTTATTTATGCGCATCCCTCGGACATCTTTAGGTCGTCGAAGCGACCCGCGCTACGATTTTTGTCGATAGTCCACCAACGACCGTTCTCGGCATCGCGATCGCTCAGCAACGGATGGAAAATCTGGCCGACGAATGGCCGATTTAGCGACGAGGGCGTACCGCGTAAGAGGGCCACCGAATAGAGGGGCAATATAAACGTGGAATCTCTTGGATGTATCTCGAGGGGGGGGGGGGTACGTCCGCATTACGGAAGTGGACCACTGGTTTCTGGTGAAACTCGTTCTACAGCGACGTCGGTTTCTCTATCCGTCGGGGAAAAGGATGCTGCCGTAGAGATCAGCGGTGGTCGCTCGTGGACGAAAGATCGAGCCGAATTCCGAGCGTCGATCCCGGTAAATCGTGTCCCGTTGCCCTCGTAAATTCGAAGGCACGGCGAAGCGCGAATGGCGGCGAGTTCGGAGGTTGGCTCTCGGAGAGACGCGAGGAAGCCTTTATCGAACGTCACCGGCATGGTGCGGGTTGGCCGCCCAGGTCGGCGTACGATAATAAAATCGCGGCATCCATCGGCGCGGCCCGTCGGCCGAGGTTGGCGCATAGACAAAGGGTATTTTGGACGCAGATATCGGCCGTGCTCGTGAAAAAGGACCGGCGCGATTGGCGATGGGCCGTTTCGAAAAAAGTGTGTCGTCGGGAAGGCCGCGGCCGTTTCGCCCCGGGCTGCGCGATCGCGCGAAACGTCGATGCGCGCGATCCTCGAACGCCGGCGCCGGGAGCTTTTTTGCTTTTGGCGTTCTGGCCGTGGCTTGTTTGCCGAAGGGCGGCCCAAAAGGTGATGCAGCGAATTTCCCGAGTGTTTGCTAAACATCCTTCCGAAAGTCGCGCGTCCCGAGTACACCCTCCTGGCCTTTCCGGGTTCTAGGGACGGTATTGGTGTCCTTAATGCGTGCCAGGGGAGAAGGCTTTCGTGCCCGAAGCAAGGCTACCGCCGAGTCTCTCCTTTCAGGGGCCAGAACGATCGCGAGTCTACGATTCGACGACGCGATGAAAGCGAATCGCGATTATGGAACGCGCGCCTACAAATTTTTCTCCGACGGAAGGGTCGAGCACCTTTACGTTCTCGTATCGTCCGGTTCGATAAGGGCGCGAGCAATAGGATTGCCGTGGCAAAGAAAGGCTGCTGCGCGACCGTGAGAAATTTCTCGGAACGAACGTTTCTGGGTTTGAGGGAAAAAAAGATCTCGGCCCTGGGTCGATAGCTCTCGCGATATCGCACTCGCGTACGAGTTTCGTGCAAATCGATGAAGCTCTCATCGAACTATCGGTTTCTCGTTCTCCGCGCGCGGACGACGTCGAACGAGATAAGGCCGGCGCGAATTCGGTTTCGGAATGTATTCGTCGGGCCGTTTGCCGGCAGGATGGATTACGCGTCTTGGCCAAGGAAGGTTACGCGGTCTGTTTGCGAGGGATGAAGCATCGTTGGACAAACACGGGTAATCACCGGTTCGTCCTCGGGCGTCGAAAGTTTGTTTAATCTTTCCCGAAAACATCGAGCGTGGCCGGTCTATCTCCGGTAAATAGGCATCGATGGAACTTGTCGCGGTCCGTCCGCGCAATATCTCGAGCAAACGGAAGATAAGCGGTCGCGCGGGTGCGTCAGGGTTCGTTGCTCTCGGAGGCGCGATTCGAGGGTCGGTGGGTGCGGGGGAAAAATCGATGACCCCTTGCCAAAGTACCTCGAGGAGGTTAACGACGCGATTTCGTCGATGGAATTTCTAAAAGCGTCGATCGAAAGGGCCGAAAGTGCCGTCGACACGCGTCCCGGCGTTTCGACATGGCGGCCGCTAAGCGAACGCCCTATAAATCTTTCCCGATTTATTCGAGCGGAGATTCGGCCGGCGCGTTACTTTTTCTCTTTTGGCTTCGCCTCTTCGCCGTCGGTGGCCGATACGTGCGCGGGTTACATCGTCCTAGCTCTTTCCACGTCCTTTTCGCTTCGCTTTGACCCAAAGCGGAGTTTGTTAAAGCCGTTATCGAGGCATTATCGGAGAGACGGGGCCCTCGATTAAACGCGCTTCGGCCAACGGTATTTCTTTTTAATTTCCGCCTAATGGCGTACTCGGCTGCGCTCGCACGGGAGTACTTTCGGTGGAAACGACGGTTCGGCCGCCCGCCGAAGATCGTGTCGGGCCGATAGGGAGGCCGATAAGATAAAAGTATGGACGTGGACAAATACGAAGGTCCGTGTAGCGTTAAATTCGGCGCCGTATCCTGGCCGACGGAGGACGCGATCGCGGAGGACGCTTTCGAGAGGAAAAATTTCCGAGGCTCGATCGAGCGTCGGCGCGGGGCCGCGGCTATGCCGTCGCAACGTGACCTTCCGAACTTTTGCCTCTTCCCCGTAGATGCACGCACCGTCGCGACGTGGGTGCCTCGGCATGGGACCCCCGGCTCACTGATTTATGATCCAAAAAGAAATTACGAGCGTGGGTGGACGATGATTTATCGTCCGGGAATAAATTGCGGATACCTACGGGTGCCGGAGGTCGTCACTCCGCGATGCCGCGCGAAGGTAGCCGATGGGAAGGTACGAAAAGTGGAAAGAGCGGAAGGGAAAAGTCGAATGGAATTCGCGGTCGGGATCGGTAGTGGGCTTTTCAATCGAGCCTACCTCTCGAAGGTCGCGCGTCGGAGTGCCGCTCCGCTTGCTCGTCGACGATGGACGACGATCCACGATTTCGCTTCTACGCGCCACTCGGACGATCTCTCTCTCTCTCTCTCTCTCTCTCTCTCTCTTCGAGAGGAAAAAATCGTGGATGAATATCGTGCGTGACGCGATTAACCCTTCCTCGTTCGGCAGATCCATTTATTCGGGAAAGCTACGAGGAGGGCAACGGCAAAGCGATAAGGGTAACCTCGATTTTCTCGCGCCTCTGCGCGCGGCGCACGAGATCGTTTCCGCCGCGAAATATTCGCAGGCGTCCCGACGCTCGGCGTCGGCGGAGAAGTAAGCTTCGAATTCAGGAGCGGAGGCGAGCATAGAAGAGCGCCGGAGAAAAACGAAGCCGCTGCCCGGAGGTACGGCGCGACGTAACTCATTCTGGCACGTTGCGCGAAGCACCTCTTAGGATGAATTTCAAAACTAGTCGGGGCAAGTAAAGAGGAAAAATGCTCTCGGGATGATACTCTTTTGCCCTACATCTTCCACCCTGCGCGGATACCTTTGCACTTTCGCGCTCGAATCTTTCTTCTCTCCGAGACGCGAGGATCGGCCTTGATGCGCCGGACGACTGGAAGAGAACAACGCGACCGGGAGAAGGGCCTCGCTGTCTCGCGAATGAAGGACATTTTCGTCGAAATTCGCGCGAGACGCGGAGAGAAAACCGGCCTTGCCTCGAGGCGATGGTTCAATGGCCGATGGCTCGGCGGAGGTACGGCTCGAAACGAAGGAGAGAGAGAGTGAGGGGGGGGGGAGAGAGAGAACGAGAGCGATAAGAAGATGTCAAAGGTAAACGCCTTCCACGGCGACTCGCAACTCCGCGTTACTCCTCGGCGGTGTGTTCCGGAGTCTCGAGAAGGATAATAAAGTTCCTGGACAAACGCCCGATGCGCGGTCGAGGGATAGAGACGCGAGGAGGGGGAAAAAAGTATCGGCGCGGCTCCTCGAGCGCCACCCTCGTCGTTTCGATAGCCGAGAACCTCGAGTTTCCTCGAGCGGAGCCTTCGAAGATCTTTAATTCCTACCGGCGGACGTCTCATTAGCTTATCTCGACGCGTAAATTCTAGGTGTTGTAACCTGGAAGGAGCGGGGAGGAGCGGAAGGAGGAGAATACGTATCCGCCTTCGTTCCCGTTCTCCTTCCACGGTGAGAAGAAATTAATCTCGGACCGGTTTCTGGATGTCGTCGAGACCGCCGTTCGCCGCGTACTCGGCGCGTTTTTCGGCCCGCTGGCCATTTTAACGCAACGTCGAGGGCATGCGCGTTAATCGTTCGCGGAAGGAGCTAGTTCGTTAAACGCGCGTGGATCCAATTTGCGGCGAGGCGCGGTTCGAGCGAGGAATTTAATAGAAAAGCATCGCGGATCGTTAGGGCGGTCGTGGATCGCGAAGGCGCGCGGCGGGCCAGGCCTAACGACGGATAGAGGAAATTACGGCAATTATCGCGGCGAGCCGTTTCTCTCGAGGAGAAGGCGCGCGTGCACGATCGGCAGGATCCGAGGGCGGATCCAGTTTTCCCTCCTTTTCTCCCTTGGCGTGGCGGCCCGTCGCTTCACGCTGCCGCCAATTAGCCCCCCGCAGTACGGACCGACCGTAAACCCATAAATCCATCCAACGGAAGTCGAAAGACGCCTCGCGGGTCTTTGGGACGCGATGAGTACCGCCGCGGGGCGCTGACCGGCGCGAGAACAATATCTTACGGAGCTCGAGACGCTCCTAAAACGGTCTTTCCTCTTTCCTCGATTTTGCCACGCTTCCTTCTCCCGACGGGAAGCTGCAGGATTTTTCGTACTCGCTCGGAACGTCGCGCGGCCACCTCCTGCGCGCCTTTCGTCCCGGATTCTTCGAGGAATCGGGCCCTCGATCGAGGCTCGAGCGTGGACTGCACCCGCGATGTCGTCACGGGCCCCTCGATTTCGATGGAGGGCCTTGGGCCGTGCGACGCACGGACGCTGATTTAATCCGAGCTCGGAGCGTCTCATCTCACGACCTTCCCGATAAATGGCCCGCCGTCCTTTCGATCGAACCCGCCGTTATTCGCCGCTCGACGCCGATTCACGCTGGCGCAACGTTTGCCCGTTATACTCTGGAAACGTGCCGTGCTTCTCGTAGGAGGGAGCGACTCCGGAGGAAGAAGCTGGAAAGTTTTCCAAGACTCTCGGTCCCCGCGAAAATCCCTCTTCTCGCGGATTAACCGAAAGTAACCAGCGGCACATCCTTAATTGGACCATCGTTCTTACGCGCCAACCGCATTTCTGAGCCACCGTCGCCCGCCGCGCCTTATTTACAAAGTTAACAAACCGGTAAATTCCCATTTAAACCCGGCTTCGCGATCGGCGTTTACGCAATGCGGAATTAGTGTCGCTTAAATCGTGCTCGCCTTTCGTTTCCTTCATCCTCGCGCCCATCCCGCCGCACCCTCCTCCCTCCTCCCGCGAGGCATCGATCCTCCCAAGGGCCGTACGAGGAACGTCCTTTTCGTAATCAGTCCCCCGAGATACGCCCGGTTCCGCGCCTGCCGAAGAGGCCGGCGCGCTTCGCGCAATCGGATATAAGGAAGCGCGTGTCCATCGGCTGGGGGTAGGGGAGGGTGAGAAGGACGTCGAGCGCGACGGAAGAAATCCCCGAAGGTCGATCGAGACGCGCGAGGCTTCGCGCTTCGTCCTGGCCGCGAGCGGCGCTCTTAACGCCCTAATCCCTTCGCCTGGCCACGCTCTTCGAGAGCCCAGCCCGAGGAAGATCTCACGGCCGCTTTTACCTCGACTTAACTCTCCCTCCGCTCCTCCTTCTCCCTTTTCTACCTCGACGACCAAACTATTCGCCTCTCCGTCTTCGCCCTTACTTTTTCCTCCTTCTTCCTCTCTCTCTCTCTCTCTCTCTCTCTCTCTCTCTCTCTCTCTCTCTCTCTCTCCCGCTCTCTCTCTCCCTCTCCTTTTCCACCGCCGTCACCTCGGCCGTCCTCGTTCGACTCTCTTCCCCGACCTCTGGCATCGCAGGGTGAGCGAGCAATCGGCAGTTTATAATCTGGTCCGCTTTGGGAGACGTCAGTTGGCACGCGAGCCCCAAAGGCACCCCTCGTTGTGCGTCGGACGGCTCGATCCTCCTTCACCGGGGATTGCCGGGGAATCGAAGGGATGATATCTGAATTATCTCACCCGGTGTTTTGCCGGCGTGGTCCGTTAAAACGGCCGAAGAGCAGTTGGGTGAGATGCGGGGATAATTGGCGGGCAGGTATGCCGCTCGGTCGGCCAGCTCGACGGCCGCCCGGCCTATATCCTCTTCGACCTAACTCGGCCGGCCCTGGCCCTTACCGATTTTGCTCGCGTATTTGCCCATACGCTTTTCATCGCTCAACGCCCGAATTTGCATTTTGATAAACTCGAATAAGCTCGACGAGCCGCTACGTTCCGCGAGGCCGCGCCTATGCGCCTCGAGCAGCGCGCGATTTTGTTTCGCGATTTACGAGCCGTACATTTTTTGCATATTTATACCAGGTTTTGATATAAAGCGCGTACGGGGCTCGCGCGTCGAGGCGGTTTTTTTTTCCCGCCGTCGTAGGTACGCCGGTGCGAGTTCCCGGAGCGTCGGCGTTCGGCTCGCGTGACGCGCCGGCTTTCGCATTTGCATACGGAGAAATTCATCGTAAAAGACCGCAACAGACTCTGCGCAAACATTCGGGGAGTGCATTTAGGGAGGCACCCCTTCGCAAACACGTCCCGGTATCCGAGGGTCTATATACGCGTTTCCGTACACGCGGATAAAGCGGTCTCTTTCGAAAATCCTCTGTAAACCGTCTGCGCGACAGCTTCCTCCATTAAGCTTCTTTTCAGCCGGGAGAAAATAAGCGACACCTGGTTTCCAGAAATCGAGAGGGCAGGCCCTACGGTAGGTCGTCGTCGCGGTCGCCGTCGCGGTTCGTGCTTCCGATTCTGGCGAGCGTCGTCGGCACCTCGGACTGGAACTCGGATCGCGAGCCTGTCAAAATTGCGCTCGATTTTTTACCCGCGCAAAGCTCTCGGGTTTACGGCGAAAAGCAAGAGGCTGGACGAGAGGAAGAGGAGGGCGAGAGGGGGGGGGGCGAGGGCGACGAAGAATTATTAAAGCTTTACGGCCATTAATTATCTCGAGATTAAACGGATTAGCGGCGAGGATCGGAGTCGAGGGAACGAGGGTCTGCCCTTTGGGAGAGAGCGTGCGGTCGAAGGAGGGATCGAGCGGTCTTCATTACTCGCCGCCCGCTCATTATGCTCTCGGCTCGAGTCCTTCCGACTCTCCGCCATCCTCCGTATGGTCACCCACCGCCTTCGAGTCGTCTCCTCCTCGGCCTCGCCGCGGACTATTTCGACTCGCCTTCCAGCTCCTCGAGGACCGCAAACCGAGCTCCGATCCAAAACGAACCTGTCCTCGTGTTTGCGGTTACCCACCGTGTTTGACCGGCCTATCGGGACGAACTCCAATGTCGACAAACACGCTCGGCATAATCATCGAAGAAAACCCCCGGCTCCGTCTCGCTCTTCCCCGCCACCTTCGAGCGGTTTTCTTCGTCGACGAAGCGGCACGAATTTTCGAGAGTCATCCCACGAGAGTCGAGATCGACCGCCAGAGCCGACGACCAATTACTCCGGCAACTTGACCGCCCGGCAAATATCTCCGGGCGCATCTCGATATTCCCCGGAAATTCCGGGAGCGATCCAGCTCGGTTCTCCGCGCCACGCGAGACCGCTCGTAATCCGGGCCAACGGCCAGCTCTGCCCGGCGCATAATGATCCTCGCTACGGTCCTTCTTCCGCGGCCCAATCCACGGCCATACCGCTCCTTGGCCGTCGTTCCCGGGATACCTTCCATCCGGAGAGCGCTCCTCGAGCTACGGCACTGCGGAGTGTCGGCGCCGCGACGGGGAGTCGAAGACGGAGGTGGAAGAGCGAGGGGGAGGGGGGGGGGGAGAAGCTCGCTGACCGAAGGAAGGAGGACGGAGGAGGAAGCGAGAGGCGGAGGTAGCACCTGACCAAAGAGAAGGATCGTACAAACGAAGTACCTGCGGGTACAAAGCCCGGCAGGCTACTCCCTGGAAGCTGAAACGCACACACGCGCGTGTATGCATAATCGCCTCTTCCCTTCCTGTCGCGTCTTTATTAGGCATGCGGTGACCTACTTTTTTCCTTCGGCGCCGGCGTAATCCCCTTAAAAAATAGCACCGTCCCGAGCACGCCCGAGCGTATTTCCGCTTCGCGGATTTTAATCCGCCAGGGATGTCGAGGTATCCAGCTTTTTTTGCCTTTCGAGCGAAAGAATCTCCCGACGCTCGCTCTCGGCTCTGGACGGAAATCCGATCGAAGGACGCTTTCGCCCTCCGACGCGTGGTATCCGTTAAAGTGGACATGGATAGACGTGTTTACCCGGAGGACGGATACCCGTAACCTTCGTACACGGTGGCTGGACGCGCAGGAGTGCGTACCGGAGCCTCTCTCTCTTCGAGGGCTTTGCGTCGCGGCAAACCTTGTAAAAGGTGTCGGTTTCGCTCGCCGTCGATGTGGCCGTGTCCGAGGCGTCAGCCGATGCGCGAAGGAGCTCGCGTTTGCTCGAAAAAATGCCGGATGAAAGAAGAGGGAAGCCGCGACGACGACGTTGAAACGCAGTTTGCCCCTGCAAGATCGCTCCGTTCGCCTCCGTGGCACTCGAGCTTTCCCCGCTCTTCATCGGCCCGACCGCCGCCTTACGAGGTTCATTCCGATCGGTGATGATCGTCAATATCGAGAATGAAAAAGTACTCGTGGAGCGCTAAAGGCGAGATTGAAAATACAGGGAGGGGAGCTGGCGTTAAATTCGTAAAAGAATTGTCGGACGTATTGACTGCGGAGCCTTCCTCCGTAGTCGAAGGAACGTTCCAAAGAATTACCGCGCTTGGAGGGATCGAGATAAATCGATTCGAAAAGATTCCATTTCGTGCATTTTTAAGCGGACGACTCGGTCGTCATCCTCGCAGCGTTATGTCCGAGCTCACCGAGTTCGGTGGTTCGACGGTCGGGAACGCCGAACAAGGTTTTGCCCTCCGAAGGCTTTCGCTTGGACGCGCATATTTCTCGAGCTTTGCGGTTCGATCTCGAGATGATCGAGGTGTTTCCGTCGCCTGGAGATTCACTGCGAAAAGGAGAGGATGGCAACCGCGTCGGCCGACGTAATCGCGATATCGCGGGCGCGACGAGGGAAGAAATTTTCTCGCGTCCGAAGATAACGTTTCGGGTACGAGCTGGTCGGAGGGACCCGATCTGTTGGCGGAAGGGTCCGGCGAACATGTCTCGACCGACACGTACGGTCCCTTTCTTTCGGAGATGGCCCTGCCGCTACGTGCGTGCGCGCCATGCCCTTTATGCGCAACGTATTAACCCTTGGCGTTTTGGACTCGAATAGAGCATATTTACGAAAAAAAGGTTTTCATCCTTTTAAACTATATCGTCAAACTTGCCGAATCACGCCATCGAAGAAATAAGCAAAGCGCCAAGAGCTAACCCTTCGCGGTCCTTTCTCCTCTCTCTTCTCCTTCCAACGGAGCTCCCCGCTGTCCTCCGGTTTGACCACGTTCACAAGTATACTTTGCGCCCTCTCACGATCCCTCATTATCGAGATCGTTTCCACTTAATCTGCTCCCCAAAGGGTATTCTTCGATAGTCCGTACAGCTGTTATTCGCCGCGACCACCGTAAGAAAATGAGCCGCGCGCGTGTTCCCATTTTCCGTCCCTCCCTCCTTCGCCCTGTACGAAACGCGGAAACGGTCGGCCAGTTTTGGACGATGCAAAATCTACGATCGAGTAGATCGATATCCTCGAAAGAAAGGTCCCTCGCGCAGAAACGCTGAGCGCACCTGGCGAAAATAAATTCCAAGCTATCGGGCCCTCTAAACATTATCTCGGACAATCGAAAGCAGTATCGGAGGCCCATTATTTTTTACGACCGTTATTATCTCGAATAACCGCGATTATTCCCGTACGAGGGTGAACCGACAATTTTCTTTTTTTCCGCCGTCACCTACCGAAATCCGTCGGTAAGAGTATCCCACGTCTTATCGCAACCCGTGGAACCGTGCAATCAACTCGATACTAGAATTACGTTCGCCCTCGAGGCGTTCGAATGCCCTCGAAATTTCTCGCCGGGAGAGCCGAGGCTGCTGGCTGACGGCCCGGCTAAACTTCCACTCGTTCGTCATACCCGATGGTGCCCGGCGCCCTCGCCAACTCCCCGGAAACAATGGAGCCGTCATTTTCAGACCGGAGGATCCCGCTCATCCCGGTCATTACTCGGGGAAACTCGAGAGCAGCCCACCTCCCGCGAGGCTGCTCCTCCGGATTTAAAATCGTAAAGAAATAATGGCCGCACTTCGGCCGGCAGGCGAATAATTAGAAATTTGTCTCGGACGCGAAGAAGGCCGACCGCCTCGTTACCGCACCAGCCCTCTCCGGGCGCAGACCCGATCTCCTCCGTAGCTCGGTGGAAAATACCCGGCGAAGGCGAACGCAACGAAAGGATCTCGCAAATCCAACGAGCAATAATCGGGGGATACCGTAAAGGTGCTGCTACGCGGGGCGCAATTTGACCAAGCTGAACGACCCGTCGGCCGGCCTCCGATCTTACGTTTCAATTACTCCGTTTCCGCCGAGAGAAGCGCGGACATCGCTCTTGCGAGCCGATTCAAACAAACGCTTTCGAATTCTCGCGAGCACTCGGGCGCAATAGGACCCTCCTCGATCTTCGCTCGTCGAATTCCAGATCGCTCGTTTCCCCGCCGCGGGGACGTTTAATGAAATCAGAGCTCGGCGCGGAATCGCGAGGACGGCCGTGGCGAAGCGGAGCGGTCCTCCTCCGCGGTCCTCCTCCGCGGTCGGCGGTAGGGAAAAAATAATAAAAGCAGCGGGCGTCGTAGTCGGCGCACGTGCGCGTACGTTGGTACGCGGGGTGGACACAGAGGGGAACGATAATGCCCCGACTCGTGCGAGAGGCACGTTCGCGGCAACGCATCCGGGTTCCCGCTGGCCAGATATTTCTAATTTTCTCCCTCGCCATCGCCATCCTCGCTCAGCCCCGTGCGCCAGCGCGCGCACGTGCGATTCCGGGCTGGGAGTCCCGAAGAATGTTTGCGGTGCTTCGGTCCAGAAGTGGACGACGACGTGGAAAGCGGATTCCGTATTTGATCGCCCCTTCGGTTTTCATCGCGTCACCAGCACGTAGCGAATAATTGCGAAAAGGTTCTTTAAGCCGCGGAACCGTCCTCCCGTTGCTTTACCGGAATAGTCGTCGATATCGGATCCCACTTCGGATCAAATCCTCTCGGTATTATCCTCGGTCACCCTCGGAGCGTTTCGAGTCGTTCGTCGCGCTCGGCGAAAGGACGATAACATCTCGTCCCGTGGAACCTCGAAAGCGGGTCACCTTTTGATCTTCCCGTGGAAGAGGAAGGACCGGTCTCCGGTGATCTATGCGCGGTGACATAAGAAATTTCATAACCTCCCCTGTCCCCGGACTGTGTCCGCGCGACCCGGAGAGCCGTGCTTTTTATATTCGTAGAATCCTGCCGGGATCGCGGCACGATGCATTAAGATTTCCTCGAGAATTCTCCGAAAAACCTGCGCGCGCCTCTCGACGGACCAGATTTCGGGAAATAAACGGCCTTTCCGCGGGGTCACGAGCAGCGGTCTCGAGGTCGGGCTCGTATCGCACGCACCTCCGCCCTCCTTTGGAATAAAGCACGTTAATGCGCCTCGCGTCGTGCCCGTGTCCGCCCTCGAATTTCCGATATTTTGAATTTTTCCAGCGGCCCCAAAAACCTATCCTCCAATACGTATACACATCTACCGGCGTATCTCCGGCGACCCGTACGTTTCGCATAAATTGGACCGCGCTTTCACGGAGAAAATGCGTCCCCGATCTTCGAATTTCCCGGAGTGCACTCCTTCGCGTTCTGGCTTTCCGTAATCCCGAAAAATCCCGTCCTCTCTCCCCCCCCCTCTCTCTCTCTCGGATGACGTAGAAAGACACCGCGAGGAGGAAAGGGTAGGAAGGAGGGCCCCGTATTCCCAGTTGCACGGAAAAAAGGAGACCGAGGAAGTCCCGTGAAACCGGTCCGGATTTTATTTCGTACGCGTTTGTCTTCCGCCTGGATTACGCTCGCGGCCATAAGCGGAAGATACGTTTGGGATACCTACGTAAGGAGTCCGTGACATATGGCCGGCGCGCATCCAGAACCCCCCCCCCGGCCCCTCCGCGACCTTCCTCTCCCTCCGAGACTCGATCTTTCCTCCTCGTCCTCCACTCCGGGGCCGTCTCGCGCTCCTCTCTCCCTCGGCCCCTCCGACCCTCTCTCCCTCGCGCCTCTCGCTTTCGCGCCAAGATCGACCTGTCGAGCACGGGATCGGAAGGATGTGCGGGCCGATACGCGTATCTCTTTCAGGAAGGATATCCCCTCGAGCGAACATCGATCGGCGAGTCGGGACACGGACGATTAACCGGGCCGACGTTTAATCGCCGAGATTGCGCACCTTCCAACCGGCGTCTTCCGCCGCTCCTTTGTCCGGCTCTTGCGAGGCGTGGAGGCGCGTACGCGTAGGCGCGGCAGGGCAAGCGCGCGTTTCCCCGAGGTAGCGGTTAGTCCTCGCTCGAATCGCCATTTCCGCGCCGGGGCAAATCGAATTTACTCGCGGTTGTTTTGCCTCCTGAAGGGGCGGGCGTGGGGGGGGGGGGGGATGATTGTGTAGCCGGCGAAACTTATTCGTGGGATTTCGAGCGTCCCGTGCGCGCGAGCGTCAAAGGACAGCTTTCCGTGCATTTCCGTTCGGTTAGTTCGAGACGCTCCTCCGCCTTTATCTCCTCCAAAGTGTCGTCATTAAAATCTGCTTTGACGGGTCGCGTCTTCGAGGTTCTTCCGCCGTCGCGAGACGTTTCGAAGCTTTGTTTCCCTCGAAAACCGATTTTCGAAACGCCTTTGCGAGGGAAACGGGACTGGCGGAGGGCGAGAGGCGGGGGTGCCCCTTCTGGAGATAACCAAGCGCCACGAATCGATGCTCGTTCTGCCGGCCCGGAGCGAAAGAATGCCGGCGAGAGAGAGAGAGAGAGAGAGAGAGAGAGAGAGAGAGAGATCGCGTCTCGGGCTTCTCTGCGAGCCGGCGGAACGCTCGCTCCGGCAGGTAGCTGCCCAGCCCCGCGGCTCGAACCTAATGAAGTCGTCGACTGGCCTTTGTAAAGTAGGCCGGTTTTGACGCCCGCTTTCCTTCGATTTCCGATGCAATTTGTTCGGCCGTCTTGGGGAGAAACTGGTAGATCGGTAGCGCCGATACGAGTGGACGGCGAAAGTGTCTCGAGAACGCGATGTCGGAGATAAACCAACGGAGTTTCCGTTTAACGCTCCACGGATCGACCTTATCGAGGATCTCGCCGCGAGCCGCTACACGACCGACTCGACGAACGCAGAGTCGGCGCCTTTAAATCTTTCCATCGCTATTTATACTCGATATGAACCGATGGTTCTCGGGGGTCTTTATGGGTCTTTATGGATAAATCGTTCCATCCGAAGAGAGATCCATCGTTTAGCCGAACGTTTCTTCCGTTGGAGGCATCGGACCTTTCCAATGGTAAAAATGCACAACCGTACAAATTAGGAGTCTCATCGAGGATGATAAATTTAAAGTTATAAAACAAGTGGGCTATAAAAATTTAACGAGAATAATAAATAAGCAAAACGATCTTTGCGGTAATGGTTACTCGGGATAAAGCTCGTCGGCTCGTCGAGAATCGATAAACCAAAACGGGCTATTCGCGTCCTGATTTTTCCGCGACGGGTCAAAAAGCTCGATCCTGGGTTTTCAAATCACGGCGGTTATTCCCGCGTAGAAGCCGGAAGAGATTCTTCCCTCGGTCGTTCGTCCGCTTGCTCGATCGGCAGAGGTTAATCGCTACGTACCCGGCAAAATGCATAATCTCTTTAGGAGTGTTTGTAGGGAGTCCTCGTTATCGCCCAAAATTCGAATCACTGCTCGTTCGTGCAACCGACTCTGCGGCACTTCCCGCCGTAAAGGATTAAGCCCGCGCGATGTCTGCACGGAATAAGCCCGTCGGTCCTGATAAGGGAACGGCGAGAATACAATAACCCGGATTACGCGGGAGTTCCGCGCAACTGTTACTTCTCGATACGAGATCCGGGGAATTGAAACATGAAAAGAAGGGCTTCTCGGCAGGAGGCACTACTTCTTTCGATAAGCGCGCAATCTGCCGCGGCAGAGCGACCGGTCGTTGTCTTTATTAGCGGCCGTCGGCCCGGTAAAAAAAAAAGGAGGAAAATGAAAATTCGTGGAGGGCCAGATGGCGAGATGGAGGAGGGCTGGGGGCGAGGGGAAATAAAAGTGGCAGCGCGGAGAAGGCAGGTTGTATCGCGAGGTCGAGCCCACGGATGGTCGGTGCAAAAACGGAGGTTTTATTGGCCGGTGGCCGTAACTGGAGCGCGATGCTTACGACCCACTGTCTACTCTGGATGAGATAATCACTTAATTACCCTCGATGCCGTCGTTACATTCGCAGGGGCCGCGCGCACGCGAGCCGGCCGACGCTAATAAAAAGAAGTGGCGGTTGCGAAGCGCGAGGGAATCCCATTCCATTATTTCCACGTTGCCAGCGCCTACTGGTTTTTCGAGGAAAACGTTTCCGAGGGGCTGAAGCACTCTCGATGAATACGCATTGCGTGGAAAGCGATACCGGACACGCCCCTCATCCTAGACACGCAACTTTTATCGGCCACGCGCGGCCAGCTCCTCACTATAGATATGGTGCGCCCGTTAACGAGCGGAATTATCCGCGAACCTCGCGTCGTTTTCATCCCCGCTAATCGGTATGCGCGATTCCTCGCGGGGGCACGCAATCGCGCAGCGCACTCTTTCGCCGTCCTTCGTGGCTTTTTGGCTATCGACATATACGTTCGAGCGTTATCGAGATCCTCGAACGTTCAAATTTTGATATCCGATTATTCGGAAGTGCCGGTCTTCCCTTTTCTCCTTCGTCTTTTTCAAAGGTAACTCGAGATTCGAGATCGAAACCCGTTTCAGAGCCGCCGGTACTTATGCCTCTGCAATACGAGCTCTATTCGGATCCGTAGTCGGGCCCGTAATTACCAGTTTTACTCGTTAATGTCTTTATGGAGAATAGGTAAGTGGGATCGGATAACCGGTTTAACGCATGCCACGGTTTTCAGAGTGAGACGTTCCTTCCAATAAAATCCTCGAAGGATACGTGCGTGAGCAGCGAGCGTATTGCCCAGGAGTATTCCTACGCCAGCGAGAATCGGCGATTCGAATAATTACACGGTTCGTTTGCCTCCCATATTACGCTAATCGCACTCTAGTTTGCGTTCAGGAAATTAATAGTTGCCGGGTATCACTTACGCGATGTTGGTTTAACGGAAAATTTATTACGCCCCGCGCCACAACGAGGCATCGTTAAGTATGGACGCCGAACGAGCGAGCAAGATCGTCTTAAGAGGGCTTTTTAATTACGAACCGGTTTTTATCTTCGATACCGAGAATGCGTAATTTTTTGAAATCTTTGGAATTTTCGCGGAACGCTCACGTCGGCGAATAGAGCACCGGCGTTCCATCGACCATTTTCGTCCAAAAAGTCCCGGTTCGTCCAAGTCCCAATTCAAAGGTCATGCGGACGCAGTGGCGGGGAGGTATCGGGTAAATTTACGCGATAAAATATTACGGATGCGTTTGTTAATTTACAGCAGTCCGGCGGCTGTTCGCGAGCCAAGCTCGCATTGGGTACACGGTAAACACGAAGGAGGTATGGTTGTCGCGTGGCTCGGGGCGGCGTCTATCTTTCAGTCAGTGACCTCGACTGCCCGCTCCGCCTCGCCTTCTTCGCCGCGCCGTGATACCGCTACGATGATTGCTACCGTATTTCGAATCCGATATCCGCAAATAATGCGCCTCGAAATATTGGGATGGAAATCGACTCGCTCACCGCCACGTTACGTTTCAAAATCTCCGCTCTCGGCCACGTCCGACTTCTTGATTTTTCCTCATAACCCTGTGAAAGCGATTCACCTCCGAGCCTGAGGCACGAATGGACCGTCCATCGGGACATCGTCCCTTACCGTTATACGCGTGTACGCGCGAAAAAGGTCAAAGTACGAAAATCGGCGGTCGAGCCAAGAATTCGTTATATCCGGTTTATGAAAAAGCGGAAGTCTCGAGAGTCCGTGTATGGAGGAGAGACTCGGCGCTGGCTCGGGGGAATATCGGGTTTGGCGTTTCGATAAATGAGCGAGAACCGAGCGGGGCTTTTGGCGCACGAGAGATCCTTTCACGGTCGGCGAGGCGCGAGGGAAGATTTAAAGATGCACGCGCAAGTGGTTGTCCTTTCTCCGGCTTTGTGCCCAAGGCTTTTTTCCTTCTCGCACTCCCCTCGGCCCTTTCCACGGCAGACGCGACACTCGGTTTATCCCCGAGGGGACCAACGGACGCGGAAAAAGTCCGGCCGAGCGTGGTTAAGCAGCCACGATTAATCGAGTTACTTTTTCGCGAGCTTCCTAGAACTCGAGGGGACTCGGGCGGCGGCTAAGAGTCGCGATTGGAACTCGGGGATATTATTCGAGCCAATACCACGGCGAGGGCGTCCAAGGGAGGGTGTGGGAGACGCGTTTGGGGAAGAAGGAAGCGAGAGAGGGGGGAGGGGGGCGCCGATGGATGAAGCCGGGTGCCGAAGAAAGCTCCTTATCGGGGAGGGAAGGACGAACTTATTCGCACCTCGATAACTTCGGAACTGTAATCTGTCCGCGCTGACGAGCACCGGGCAACCAACGATCGTCCTGCCTTTCACTCTCGACTTTATTACCCACGGCTCTGGGCGTTTTAAATAAGTCGCCGCGGCGGATCTTTTTTCAAGAGGATATCTTCCTCGTCGGTGCACGCTACTCGTCCGACGCGGAAATCCCGATGAAGGGGGACTCGCCGTTCTTCCAGTATTTGCCACCGTTCGCGCCTCTCTCGTCGCGCCACCTTTGCGGAAGGATGTATCCTTTTACGCGTCGGCGGAAAGGGAGGTTGCGTGCTTATGAATTCTGCGGGGCGATACGGCCAGATGAAACTGGGTCGTCACCCCGAGAACGGTTTACGTCTCGTTCCGAACGGTACCGCGCGCTACGAGCCGGGGGAATTTGATAATTCCCACGATAATTCCCGGCTCTTGAAGTTTCCCGCGGTTATCCGGTCTAGGATGAATGTTTTCTTGGAAAGTAAACTTTGGAGCGAACCTTGTACCGCGAAACGGAACTCCGTGCACCGGAGTTTTCGCTCGTTCTTCGTTCGACGTGGAAAAAGTTGTAGTCGCGGCGCGAGCGAGACCTTGAGGATTCGCCCATCGACTCCTCTCCTCTCTCTCCTTCCTCCTTCCCGGGATGTTTTATCGCGTTGGAAGAACAAACAGGGACGTCCTCGTTTCGCCGCCGTGATATGACCATTTTAAAAATACACCGATACGCGATATAACGCTCGGAGGACTTTTATCGAAAACTTGGACGGGTCTTTCGCGTTTCGAAG
Organism: Ampulex compressa; assembly: GCA_038496175.1. Classification (NCBI taxonomy): domain Eukaryota; kingdom Metazoa; phylum Arthropoda; class Insecta; order Hymenoptera; family Ampulicidae; genus Ampulex; species Ampulex compressa. Next base: position 183,646 of record JBCFXI010000240.1, on the reverse strand, counting down.
CTTATCGTCTTCGGATTTCACGGGCTAATAATGTCCGTGCCTCGAAGTTTCTCCTTTCTTTCAGCGCCGCTCGAACTTGCGCTTTAATATGGCAGGAACGTTCCCGTCGCAAAACTTTCCTCCGAGAAATTGACGGACCTCTCGTTAACCGGACGGTATCCTCGCTTCGTGACCGCACCGGCTCGGCAACGATGAGTCGCCCATCGATCGCGGAAGGGAGCTCTCGATTTTTTATCAGCCGAGCCAGGCGTATGGCGGAAGAACCGTGCGCTTTTAAACGATCTCGCGAAGAGCGCAACTCCATCCCTCCAGAAGGCCAAGTCGCTCCCTCAGAAGGCTAGTCCGCCATCTCGCTCGTAGTTCAATACGTTGAACAATAAGCGGAGCGACTCTCCCCGAGCAATCTCAAAACGCTTCGCAACGTTCGGCACGTGTCTTTGTACGGGCTCGAGCCGATTTTCGACCCGATGCTACTCGCGATCGCAGCTCCGTCGTTCGAGCAAACCTACGGCCCGGGGAGGGCGCCGGGAAAGTTCGATGGTATCCCGAAAGAGCGGTCGTGGCACGGTGAAGTCGCGCCTCGTGCACTTGCGCGCAACCGCGCGATCGCTTATTCCCAGATCGGTTGGAAACGCAGACTCGGCGCGATAACGAACGAGTTGGGCCGGAAACTTGGTAAGATATGCGGACATGCAGTAGCAGAACAAACATTAATCCCATTGTCTTCGTGGCTGGCTGACTGGCGCGGCAGGGGCGGCTCTTTGTTCCATTAAACGAAGACGTACGCGCGTTTCACGCTGGATATATATGCAAAGCGTTAAACCGCCGTAGCGCGAGCGAGAACCTCGCGGTATTAGCAATTGTATAGGGTTATTAGCCGCGATGCGCTAATGGTCGGCCAGCCGTGCCATCGCGACTTCGTGACGCTCGTCCGCCCGAAACGCCCTTCTCGTCGGCCGCTCCGCCGTCAGAATTTCGGCTCGTAGAGCTGCGCCGACGGTAGCGGATAGAGGCCTCAACTCGCTCGTGGCAGATTGGGATTTCGGTCCTATCCAAAAGTTAATGGACGGTTTCAGGCGCGAAAGATATGCCGGTAAATCTGAAGATCGCTCTGACCCTCATTCACGGCGATGGTCTCGATCGACGGATCTCCGCGGTCAAAGGATTAAAAACGAAGATCCAAACGCGCACTGCCAAAAATGAAAGGGAGGAGCGAATGGAGTTGGAAACCCGTTGGGAAGAGCGGACGCAGATGCGCGCAGCAGACCCGGCGCGCATTGTCTTCCGGTAAAGTCAACGGGAGAGAAAGGTACCGGTTTCTTCCCCACCGTGCGAGGACCGACGCGCCGCTCCTTTGTGCTATTATTCCGCTATCGCGACAAGCGCCGAGGCGCGCAGGTACACGCCGAATGTCAGAGCGCGCGACGAACGACGAGCACGAGCGTCGCGGTGTTCCATACGAGCGTGCGACCGCGACGACCGATATATCGGAAATAAGCCAAAAGGCGGAATTATATCCGCGACTCCTCGAGGATGGACCACCTTGCGGCGTACCATCGTTTCGTGGAATATTTATTCGCAATGATTACGGTGCGCTTGCATATCGCGAGAGAGGTGGAGCGTCGAAGGGTCATCCGATGGATCCTCGATGTAGGCGATAGACGGTGGAGGCGAGGCGGAGAGATAAACGGCGCGCGTTCGAGTGGATGGAGGGAGAAAGAATGGGGAGTAGCGGAAGACATACTCGGTTATGTTGCATCGGTCGAAAATATAGCCGCGGAGCGGGCATCAATCCCATTGTCTCAGGGTGGCGTTGCCTGGCTAGCGCGGTACGGCCGTTCTTTCCATTAAAAGAAGACGTACGCCCGTTTCGCAGTGAATCTACGTGCAGCTCGCGGACCGACGCCCCGTAACGCGTGTAAAGCCAGACGCGGATGCGCTCGTAGGATATTAGAGGCGCATTCGTGCGCATGAGGAATGCGAATGCGGCCGTGCGCGAGTCACGGAATAACAATAATACGGAGACACGGCCCTCGGCCAAGAAAATGGAAGAGGGTGCGCGCACGTGGAAGAGGGAGCCGGTGCCGGAGTCATGTTTAAAATATTTCCCACGAGGTGGAACGGACCAAACATCGGTAATACGGGATGCAGGGGTTCTTCGAGGATGCGGATGCCGTGAAATACTCGGAGACTCTCTCCCTTTGAAGCGCCATTTTTTAACCGATTCTCCGCGTTATACGCGGCTCGCTAAATTTTCTCTGCTTCCGAAACTGTTTGAAAAAAATCCGTTTGCCATCGACGATTCGAGGAATTGCTTTGACCAATTTCCCCTTGTGAAAGGGAAAGCGGAAAGGGCCGTGGCCTAACTTCCGAATTTGAGTTTGACGAGGAAGCACGAGCAAAGGTTGATTTTTCCAGGAAGATGGAAAGGCGATGGTGATGCCGCACGAAAAAATCTCAACGGAGCGGATATCTTGGCCCTCTACCAAACTTCCGTGCGCTTTCGGGGAAATCCGAACGAGCTCAAAGTTGCGGCAAGGTGCACAGTGCGGGCAACCGTGAAAGTGAATTTTGATCGCAGCTATTTCGACCAGCTTTCCGAGAAACCACTCGAGGGAGCGCGGGCCTCGTGGCCGTCCCGCATTTTCACGGAGGACGGCGCCAGGCACCCCCGCGAACTACGCGGTGTCTGGCACTTTTCGCAAGAAATACTGCGGCGCAAACTGAAACTCTGCCGAGGGCCTGCGCGGCTCGGTCCTATTTCGCTTATTTATGTATGAAAGCCTAGGCCCCGGTCCAAAGATCTCTCCGCGTCCAGGAGCTTCAGCCCTCGCGTCTATGAGCAAACTTGTACGTTATTCATACGTCGTGGATGAACGATGAGTATCTGTCCGGGGCTCCCACCGCCGGAGGAATGCGGAATCGAGAAGGTCGCTCGCCGAACTTGGTGAAAGCCCGACAAAGTCGCGCACTCGCCACTCCGCCGACGCACGCTCGTTTATTAGCCCCTACTCCCTTTGCCGCTCGACTCTCACGCTCGTATATACGATCATGGAAGGTCGCGATATTTTTTCGGATAATCGGATTTCGCGTACGGAAGCGTTCGCGTTGCATATTACGACGGTCACAGGCCTTGCGGCAATATCGCGGGAGATGCGAGCGAGTGGAAAGTTGGTTTTACACGTACGCACGATATCCGTATGGTCGGTTTTGGGGGCTATCGCGAAGCACAATTTTTCTTATCGAATTACCGAAGCACGACCGATGGGAAAAGTTTCTCGGGCGTCTCGAGAAATAAAGGAAGGGAAGTACGAAAAGATCGCTCCCGGGGCTTTGAAATTCTCATGGCAACCGCATTCCTTTTATTAAATCTCGATCCGGTGGAAAACTTGAGAGTCACTGAGCGATTTAATCGGACGTGTATAGGCGTCTTATTTACGCTCGATATCGCTCGCGGTACCCCGTGCTCTCTCGTGATCGCCGGAAGCGAGAATTCATGAATCGAATTTTCGTTAGTTTTATCGCGCTTGCGGGGCTAAAAACGCGGAGCTCTCGGTTGCAGGAAAGGCGGAATAACTCCGTGGCACGATGGTGCGCCAGTCGGAATTTCTTCGCCCTCGGATTCCGTGGAAAAAAGCTAATTCAATAACGATCGCTCGCGCGCCGACATTCCTCGCGCCTGCCCGCCACCAAGATCGAACATTTGACGCCAGCACGATTGACGCGCCGCGCAGTTTTACCGCGAGATACCCGAGGAACTGCGGGAAGAAATACGCTCTCTCGCGGTTGCCGAAAGTATCAATTATGCGGGAACAAGGGGGCGCTTTTCGAGCCGCTCCGCGCTGCGGGCACTTGGCGCTAAACGAATCCCATCTGTGCGCACCATTGCGCAAAGATCCCACCGCGCCCATCGATGCGTCTCGTGCCTTTACGAGTACTCGCTGTCGGCCGATTCATCCACCGGGCCGACCGTGTTCCTTTATTTGGCCGAATTTCGAAGGCAGCTGCAAAGGTTACGGGAGATCCCCAGGGGCTGTGATACGAGTGTCGTATGGAAATACTCCTGGGGTAATGCTCGGATTTGAATCTGGAATCCTGCGCAGTATGGATCCAAGTATTCATCGACCGTGTCGGCATAATCCTCTCATGAAAATTTTATTATCGGTAAAAACATGACGCCGAGCTTGGAAAAATTTTTACCTTCGCGTTTAGTCCAAGGGGGATATCGTGAAATTAAGGAAGGAGAGCGTGAGAAGGCGGTGAGCGAGAAACGCGCGGGTTACATCTGGCTAAACGATATAGGCGAGGGCAAGATCGCAATTATAAACGAATCCAGCATCGTAGCGGTGCAAGCTGCGTAGCCGGTACGTTTAGTCGTCGGTGGGCTATCGATCGGAGAATGGAAAGGAGAGCGGGAAGAAAAGTTGGAGCGGGCAAGCTGCCACGAAAAAAAAAAAAGCAGAAACACTTCCCTTACAACGGGAGGCACGGAAAGCAGCGCGGACAGGGAAGGGAAAGTGCTATTCTGGATAAGCAGGAACCACGTGTGTCGCAGGCGGACACAAAATGCATTAGCTCTCGACGTCTGGCCAGTTTCACGGAACCGATACCTCGCAATATTCTTCGTGGACAAAAGAGACTTACCGGAAAAAAGGCTTTTCGACGAATGCGAGGGCCAAGGGCGAATGGGAACCGTGCGACGAACCCTCGAAGCGTTAAAAAAATTCGACACGAATATTATCGCTCGTGATCTCTCGTCACGATCGTTCAAGAGAGGACGCGAAAAACTCGAAAAAAAAACGCCTTTGAAGTACCGTCTATTACAGATTTCGTCGAGTGCTCCGAGGGTGGACGCCTCGGTCTTTCCACCGAGCTGGCCCGCTCGCATTTAAGGATAAAAGAGGAGGGAAAGTGCGGTTGGTCGCGGCGGCGAGGAAAGAGCGGTCAGCTTCCACGTGGCTCGACGCGGAACTGCGGGAGGAAGCGGTCGACCAAGAGGCAGAAGTCGAGCCGCGGCGGTCGAGGGTGGGACAGGGAGTGCGAGAGGGCGAGAGGGCGAGAGGAGGAGGGAGGGGCGAAGAAGCGGTCGTGGATAAGCAGAGAACAACGTTGCTGCCGGACAGAGTGAATTATGGGACAATTAGTTCCGGCAGATATATAAGCCTCAGACGCAGAACCGGGCTCTCCGTCTCCTTCCCTTCGTTTTCGGTTCTCCTCGTCGGCGTCGAGGTCCAGGGGTAAGGCTCCGGGTCTTGAGGGGACGTGCCGCGCACCGCAGCTTTCGTTCGGTGTCCGTCCGGACCGAAAGCTAAGAAGAGGGACTGGACGACTCATTAACCACCGGCGCTCTCGCGTTCTTTGTGTCTGGTCCAGTTTCACCGCCACGTCTTTTTCCACCCTTTCTCTTCCCTTCGCCCTCCCCCGGCCCTGCCCGCCGCTCTTCTTCTATCCCGGGGATTCCTCTTAAATCCACTCGAATTTTTCTTTCAGCCGGTCCTACCCTCGCGCTCTTTTTGCCGCGCCCCGTCTGCGATTCGCTCTCTTCCTTTCCGCGTCCTTTCACTCCGCTTGACCCCTTCTTTTCGCTACGTACGTCGAGACCCTAACATTGGCGCTTTTCGCGTTAAACGAGTAAGCCGATGTTCGGAGGGAATATCGGAAGAGCGCCACGGCGAACACCTCGCTTCGCGCAGCAGGTACGATTTGGCCGTTTGCGCGATCACGTTCGGCACCTATTCCGATCAGGAGCCGTCGGTCAAAGCGAAGGACGCACCGCGAAGATTACGGCGGACGCGTGGGACGTTATAGGAGCGAAGACGGTGCGAATGGCGTTTAAGCGTCGGACGTGGTCTCGTTCGCGAGTCCGTGGCGCGACGAACGAATCCAAAGCGCCATCCTCGGAATCTCGGTGAGTCTGGCTTAACGAGAGGACGGTAGTGAGCGAACGTCGAGATAATGCGAAGGAGCCCGAGTCGGTGCGGCGGACAGGCGTGGAGTATTCCGGCGAACGTCTTGTTCGATTATGCACCAGACCGAAATACCTGTCCGCCAACGGCCGCCTACGAACGCGGATATTCCGTAACTACGGCGGGTTCCATTTTCGACTACACGTACGATCCCGGAATTTCATGGGTCGTTACGAGCAAGGACACGATTAGAACCTGGGAACGAGTGCGTCGCGCACTTAAGCCATTTCTACGGTCCACCGAGCCGAATCGAATCGCGTCAAGTGATTTCTATTTCCCGCGGTTTCGGCTCGCGATAATTACGGGTACACGCGCCGATGCCAGAATAACGGCGCGTTGTTCTTGCAGAAATTAGCGCGGCGAGAGGAATATTTCTTGGGAGTTTAAATTAATTAGTTTCGTGGCTGAGCTGGCGTAACGCCGGGCTCTACCTCGCCATTAACGAAACTGCCTTAGGGGTATGAGGATGGGAGGTTGCTCGCTCAAGAATGGGGAAGTCGAGTTCGATCGCGGTTTGCGCTCTTGCACTTTCGTTCCTCGTGGAAGACCGCGCGCGCTGGCGTTTGATCCGCGATGGAGAGCGGCGAGGGGAGCGCCGGAAATCCTTTATCTGGAATCCATAACAGCTGTTTCGGCGATGTCGAATAGGATTTTGGGGGATACGTTCGCGGTTATCGCCGGTGGTCGGGCACTCGATGCCCGACAATGCTAGTAATTTTGGCGATATTGCCCGCCTACTCCGAAGTATTTTCCATTTCGCGCCACTCGTTTCGTTGTTCGAACGACCGCGACCGAAAAATTTCGACAGATTGCGCGAGGAGGATTGCGCTTCGAGCACATATACGGCTGGGCCGCAAGCCTATCCCGGATTCGGTGGATTTGAATTCGTTGCGGTCAAGCGTTGCGGTATTCGGCGGAGAATCAGGTCGTGTAAATATAGCGGTCGTCGTTTAACGAGGCGCGTACAACATCCGCGTTTCTCGGAGCTAAATTGCCGCCGTACGATAATTAGACTCACCAAGACAACGTGCCGAGCGGTAACTCGCGATGATTTACGATTTCGTCCAAATTTTCAACGGTAACGAACGAGCCGAAACGGCCGGAGCACGGCCGATAGTTTTAAACCTCGCGCACGATCCTTGCGCACCGGTCATATCCCTCGTCGGCCACGTACCTAATTCTGGTACGACCTTAAACCTCGCGTGAGATTACCGCCTCGAGGATATGGCGACAACCCTACCTTGGATTCTCGGTACATCGCATTTAAACCATAGCTTTGAAATGGTACGTCCACTTTCGCCATCCGGAACGAGCGTGAGTATCGAGTTAATAATATCGACGGGCAAGCTTAGGATCGGAGCGAACGAAGGATCGACGAGGGATATCGATGAGAAATTTCAAACGTATAGTTGGTCCTGATCGTGTTTCAGCGATTTTATCGGAAATTTGAATTCATGGTCGGGAAACGTGGCGATCGCGCGATCGCCCTAGAAACGGTGGCTCAAATATCGTCTGTTGGAGTTTAACGCAGGTCTCTCGTAAGAAGCTATATACGCGTTGTCGGTCGTCGGAGAGCCGAAGGGCTCGGTCGATCGTCCGGCGCACCTCGTACTCCTCGCTCACGAGCGGCCCGCCAGGGCTTCCTGATTAATGGCCACGCTAATCAAATAAACAATCCTACATCTGTCGACCGAATGCGTTACCGAGCTGCGACCCGGTCGCTCCCTCCGCTTTTTCCACGTCGCCCCCGCCCTTCGCTCCGCGAAAGAAACCACGGCAGGAGCGTGAAGCAGAGCTCTCCTAATCGACTCGAGACGCTCGTCCAACGAGTCTCTTTGCAAGGCGGAAGATACGGATCGCGCTACAGAGCCCGACTTTCCACGCGGAAGATCCGGGTTTGCAACTCCTTCGTTATCGATGCATCATTTTCCTCGTAGGAGAGTACGTCGATTCAGCGGCGAGAAGCTCGTCTTCGAACGCTATTCTCGGACGATCGGTGTCAAAGATGGCAGAAATTCGTAATCTCTCGACACTCTCTCCTCGCTTTTAGCGTTTCTACGCGTACGACTTTCTCGCCTATCCGCCCATCGTTGGGAACGAGTCTAGGCGCAAATCGAAAACGGCGGCTTCCTTTATCGCGTTTGTCACCGTCTCTGGCCGTCCACGAGACGTCTCGGTCGGCTGGTCCTTTAAACGTTTATCCTCGGGCCTCCGTTCCATCTTGCCTCTGGATGCGCCTCTTCGGCTCGAGCGGAGACGATGTGGGAAAAAGCGGGCCAAGTTCGACGGTTCGCAGGGAGGTGAAGGACGGACGGGAGGCGCGGGAAGAAAAACGCGACCGCCGCGTGGCGTGACTCCCGAGTGGCAATTAGAAGGATTAATGATTCCGTCCGGTGAGCCGCGGAGCATTCTCCCCCGAGCCTCGGTTTCTTCGACGTCCCCCCTCCCTCGGCCCTCGCCTCTCCTCTCCTCCTCTCCTCCTCGGCATCCTCCTCCCGCCTTCGTCACGAAAGGAGGATCCGGTAGTGTCGCTATTAGACCCTAGGCCTCTAACCGCGGCTACCGTGCGACACCTTCATAAATCAACGTTCCGTCCGTTTAACGCTCCTTTGTAAAGTTCCTCCTGGTCGCGCAGCCGTGTCACGGAGCGCCAGCTTTGCCGTATCCGTCTTGTTTCACGGGCCGCGCACGAATATGACCAATGTCCAACGCGGCTTGTTTCCTGTCGACGTGGTATACCGCGAGCACGCTCGACGGCTCGTTCGTCTTAATGCCGTGCGACCGAAATGCTTGTAGCCGCCACTTTTTGGCAACGTCCTTCGAACCACGACGGAGCGTACGTACGTAGCTACGTACCTGCGCGTTTCCAAGTTCACGCCTTTGCCCCCAAACTTTCGGATCGTTCGAAAAAGTTTCGAGCACCAGTCGCGATTATCGTCCTCGTTTTGCACGCCAAAAGTGGCATCGTCGATCGAGTTTAGCGATCGCGACTCGCTCGAAACCTCGGCGTTATTTCGAAGCCTCGAGGGGAGTACGCGTAAACGAAGGCTCGTCCACGGATGGCGACGGACAGTAGGGGATTGATACTCGTAGGTCCAACGAGAGCGTATTTTATGGCTCAATCGTGTTAACACGATCGTGCGAGGCATCTCGCGCGAGGCAAACGAGCCGCGATCGCCGTCGACCCACGATTTCGTGGGCCGAAAGAAAGGCTGCGCGTACAAATCGAGGGTCATTATTGTCCGTTCGTTCATCCGCGTCGCGATTAGACGGAACGCGCGCGAACCGCGTAGGGCCCTCGCCATGCATCTTGCGACCGCTATAAACGCGCTCATAAATCAATGTTCTATCCGTTTAACGCGTCGTCGGGCCGCCAACAAGAAGGTTTCGCGATGTCTCTACCCTCGCATTGGCTCCGCTTGGCGCCCGTGCACGTTCAAGCCTCTCTGTGCGGCTAATTATACCCACCTCTAATAATAATGTCTCCGTACCCGAGTTCCTTGCACGCCCCAGCATAATCGGTGGACGTAACGCGACGGATTATTTATATCGACGCGAGACTCCCGATCGGCCTCGCCCTTCTTCCTTGCTTTATCTCCCGCCCTCGTCGGCAGCATCGATGGCTTCGCGGCAAGGGAGAATTACCGCTCGCGTAAGAAGAGCCTTATCTCTCTCGCTCTCTCCTCGTTCGTCGGCCAACGAAGCGAAGCTTCCAAAATATTACTTTAACCAGCCTATCGGGTAAACGAATTGAAGGAGGAGAAAGTGGTGTATACCTGGAGCAACATTTCTTTCCGAACGGTCCGCGCGATAAGGTAAACTCTGATTCTTGGCGGTACGAAAGTGGCTTGCGTAGTGAACACCAAAGCGAATGGCCGTTCCGCTCGAGGCCGAAAGGAAAATAATGGCAAGAGAGCGTCCTTCGGCCGAGCGTGGAGGAGCGTAGGAGCGACGATTTTCACGGTTCCACCGGGCGTATCGGGACGTCTCTGTTAGCAACGAGGCTTAGTCCCGGCGAAAAGCTTGCCGCGTCTTCGTTGCGGCGACGCCGGCACCGTGACGGAGACGCCGGGCGTCTCTGAGCGCAACGACGTTCCCGGAACGAAATTACCGCGAGGCACGTCCCTCGCGCGCCGCTCAAAGTAGATTTATGAACGCGAAGAGGAGCGCCGAGCGATATATGGGTAATTTCGCGAGTTGCTACAAACTCGGTTAAAATCAGGCACGCGGCACGAGGAGACTACTTCTCGGAAATCATTTCGACGACGCCGCTGGCCGGATCCGACGTTACGCGTAAGTACCGGGGAACTTTTCCTTCGGTCTTCGCTGCTCGCGTTCTCCCGCGAGACGGAGAGGAAACTTTGGGCTTGACGGGCACGACTCGTCGCCCTCCCTGGCGCTGATTTACGAAGCTTCGTCGAACGATATCGGAGAACAGAGCCGGTGTTGCCCCGGTTCGCCGACGCTTGGATCCATCGTCAGGAATTTTGACGCAGCGGAATAGGGCAGCGTATTGGTCGACGTGCAACGGAAGAAAGCAACTCGAGCTGCGAAAGGTTTACAAGAGCGGCGGGACGGAGCGTGCTCGATCCGTTGGACCATTCCTGCCACTGAGTAATCGTAACGGGAGGCTGCGGCGACGTTTCCCGGAAAATAAGATCGAGCCGCTCTTAAAGCTACGACCGCGCTCCCCGCTTCTCTCGTGGCAGTGCGTAAATCACCGAGGAGGAGCCAGACAGTTACGATTTCACCGATATAAACGATTGTGTTTAGCTCGGCGGTGGAGGAGGCAGGATGGGGGATGAAGGCTGCCGGGATGCCGAGGGGGCGGGCGGGCAGAGGAGTCGGAGAAAGATGACGTTGGTGCTCGGAAAGGAGAGGGCGACCGTTCGCACGGCCCGTCCAGCTGTCGTGGTCGCGTCAGACTGGGCCGCGCATATAACCCGGTAGCCGTCTCATTCCGTACGATTTAAATGTTTCCCCTTGTCCGCGCACGAACCGCTCTCCCATCGCCTCCCACGTTCCCGTCATCTCGTCGCTCCTCTCGACCGAGAACCTTCTCCTTCCTTCTCCGCGATCGCCACGCTCGCAAAGCCCATCTCCCATCTCGAAACGTCCGCTCGGTATCCGCCCTTTCACCGACGTTTCCTCTTGACTTTTGACGGATACTCTTCCATCCTCCTGGCCGTACGTCCTCGAACGCTCCTCGAAATCCTGGCCGTCCAATCCCCTTTTCCCCTCCGCTCTTGCGCTTGGAGGAACGCCATTGTGCTCGTGAGGCGATCTTGCTTCTCGCAGGCCGACGAGAAGCGCAACGCGACGCATCGAGTTTCGCCCGATTCGATGAGGAACGACGCGATAGGTTTTTGCGGCTGGTGTGCCCGTAGAGGTTGCAAAATTCTCGACGGACGAGAAAGGCGTCGTCTAAAATCGGAAGCGCGGGTTTTGTCGTTTCCTCGCGACCGCGTCGCGTTGCTTACGCTCCAGATTAAAATGTACGGTAACCGTCGGGAGCGTGACGCGTCATCCGAGAGGGAAAAGAGCGTCGCGGAAAAACCGACGGTCGAGAGATCGTCGTACAATACCATCGAATACGCGACGTACCCTCCTCGCACGCGGCTATCCCTCTCGAAGGAAAATCCAAACTATTACCGTGCTACGGAGACAAAGGTTGAGTGCCGATATTAGGGGTATCCGCATTACGAGCGTAGAGTTCCCAGGTCGATCTTCCCTCGAGCATCTCGGAAGCCCCAACCGCTTAAGGCTACATCTTTATCGCAATTCCGGGAGTCGAGCTTAAAAGCTAGGAACGCCTCAAATCCTCGCGGGTATACCGAACGTTTAAAGGCCTTTAGTCTGAACTTTGATAATCCGTTTGCTCGAAAATTAACGCGGAGGTAGGAGGAGGTCGCAATGTCTCTGGTAGCTGGTTATTCTCCGGGACGAGAGACGGTGTCGTTTGCCGGTGACACCGTTGGCTAAATATACTCTTTGAGATGGTTCGCGGTGGGAAGGGAGCGAGAAGGGACGCCCTTCCCTCCCTCCCGCGTCTTCGGCGGCGCGTATCACCGCGCCGTTGGTGCGAGCCTTGCAGGAGTATGCGCTCGGCCTCCACGAGTCCTCGCGGGTAAATCTAACGACTGTCAGGACGAGATACGGCGTCTCTCCCTCTTCATCGGCCGCCCCCCTACTTTCTCCAGACCGAGCCAACTTACCGCGTATCGTGTAAGATCGTAACGCTGCGACCCTGCTCCCGGCCGTTGAAGGTCCTTAATTAACGAGGAAAAGAGAATTACTACGGAATGGGTGGTATCGCAAAATTTGGCGAATCGCGATTTCTACCCTCTGGAAGCTTTTTTCCCTGGCTACTTTGTCGTAGGGCCACGTAGCTGGAAGCGACAATGTTATCGCTGGCCCAGAGCTGGCTAACTCGCGTTGCATCATAGGTCGCGTTAACGACCCGAACATTTCCAGGAGCCGCGTATCGATAAGAACGATGGCGATTTTTTCCCCATATTTTTTTTCGAAATCTGGCTTTACGACGAATCTCGTACTTATCGAGTTTTATCGCGAGCGATTGCTTTGAAATATGGAGGTGCACCGCGAGCGTTCGATCGTTTCAAGGAGAAAAAATACAATTTTGCTCGTTACATTTTACGCGGTCATCGTCTTTAACGCATACCGCCCACTCATCGTTACGTATATTTCCTTAAAGTCCTATACTCCGTACCCCCGTGGACCGTGTCCTCTACGCGGGTGCGCCATCAAAGAGACTCCGAGGATTCAGAGGGAATTTTTGAGGAAGGAATATCGCGTTTTACGAGCGGCGGATTTATTTTTCTCTCCTTCTCGTTAAATCCCGACCGCTTCGAGTCGCCGGTGGCCGATACGCAAGGGGTATCGCGACGCCGCAAAAGGTCGCCCCCTCAAAGTTACCCGAGTCCCGTTAATTAGAGCGACCTCGAGAAAATTCGAATGCGGCCCGGTACACGCGCCGGTCACTTTTTCGACCCAACTAACTCGATGGTCCCTCGCTCCCAAAGCTCCATTCCACCCTTTTACGGACTTCCTTGGATCACGAGGCGAGATTCGCGAGAATTTTTTTCCGAGCTACATCCACGTTTAACGCCTTCGCTACCAACCGCGAGATACATCTCGTAGTTTCCTTTTATCCTTAACGTATTATACGCGCCATTGCAAAACAGCATCCGCATTCTCTTTGAAACAAACTTTTGGTATCCTGGCCAAGACTCGTCAGTTCTACGATATTTCCGTGCTTCTCGCATTGCGTCGAGAATCGTGGAAAGAAACATCGATTCTTGCGTAGAGGGACGAACGAAAAGCGGGAGTCCGTTCGATGGATTCCAACGATGGCGCACCGTCCGATCATCGACGAGACGTTAGGGCCATTGTGCGGTGCGTTCGCTTCGATCGTTCCAGTGGAAAACGATTTTTCTCCCGGCAAACGTCACGTCAATCCAGCATCGTGCGTCGCGACGCCGGTGTAGGAATGTACCCGGTGGGCGGCGCGACGCACGGCGTAACGACGCTCGTCCGCGTAGCGCGCCTATAATTAAGCTGACAAGGTTTGACGACGTACCAGGCAACGGGACAATGGCCGGTAGGCTCCGTTGTGATCGGAGAACGCGACGAGTAAAGCGCGTCACACGACACGACGCGCGCGTGTCAACCCGAAATCTACACCACGCTGCACGGTGCTCCATCGAGGTCCTATTATCTCGAACGTCTATCAGCGGTCTCCGCGAATTCAAAAATATAGCGACGACACTGTCACGGATGTTTTTGGGAGATACGCGGACGCCGCTACACGATGTTCGATCAGGATCTACGCCCGGGACATTACTATCGCGCGGTTTATCCATTTTTCTCATTAATCCTCGTGTTTTATGCTCTCGAACGAAGTCACCGTAGCCGGTATATATCCGACGATTAAACGAAGCATCCGCGATACAGCTGGAGAGCACTCCGCGTGCGCGGATTTGCGAATAAATTCCGAAGATCGTTTCGTTGGATCGTGATACTATTATCGATTATTGGGATTCAAAGGCGGCCGAGCGAAATGTGCCCGATTGAGAACACCGGTGAATACCGGCCTCCCGGAGATAAAAGGGGTTTTAATAAGACCGGATGAAGACCGAATGGAGGGAGATAAAATATTCATAGTGGAATTTTATATCCCGCGAGAACCGGAATACGTTAGGGATCCTCTTTTTAACTCGATTTCTCCGCGAAAATCGTTTATCCGCGGGCGAATGTCGCTCGGAGAGGTCGCGTCTTAGGGTCAGGGGTAAATAAACGATGAGACGTCGATGCATCGTTCTTCCTTATCTCGGGCCAACGGTCCAGAGGCGACCGCAGCCGGATGCACTCTCGGCGCGCAAGTCGATTATGCGCCCGACCGACTTTTGGAAATAGCTCCACCCACGAGGATCGACGTGCGTCATCTTCGAAGTATCGGCTTAAATTCTACCGTTGCCCTTCGCCTCTTGCCTTTCGAACGAGATGGATCGCTTTCTCACCCTAGCCAACCGATATTCCGTTCCAAACGATGACGTTTCGGCAAAAGGCTTCCAAACTATTTACACGAACGTTATTGCGAATACTTTATTTCCATCCACTTTTACCCTACGAACCGGCCCTCCATCCTGGCACTGGGGGCGGTCTATATTTAATTTCGAGATCCGTGGCGATCTCAATAATCCAATGCGCTTCGATATACGGCTCGCGCCAATATTTCCTGCACGTTTGACTTACGTCGGAATGGCTAATCTATTCCCGTAGCGCTATCCGTATCGGGCTATGTTTTATCGAGTGCACTTCTTGGAATGCCCGCTTCATCTCCCATGCGGTAACGTTGGCGGAAATACATTTTTCAACCCAAATTCTGCCACGTGCCGAACCTCCCGAGATAACTCATAGGGCACGGAATATCGAACGAGGCGCGGCCCGCTGCTAATCGCGACTGGCATTGAATCAACTTGGACGACGATATCGCGCGTCCCGCACAACCATCAAGATCGATTTGGCTTTCGACGTCGGAAGTTGCCCTTCTCAAGAATCAAAGCCTCTAAATTTACATCCCGTCAGCCGCAAAGATCTCACCATTCGATTACGCGAGACTATTGTGCTCGACTCGCGGAAGGTGTATCTACCATGCGCGTTGCTACTTAGTTCGTTTTACGGCAAACCTGGCCAATCCAGATTGCACCACGCGCTACATTGTCCACTCGACAACTTGCAAGAGCGGCATATAAATAAAAATGGCGACATTTCTTTTCAACATTTTTTTTTTCCGAAATCTGACTCACAACATCGAGAACATTCATGCCGCGGTCGATCGTGCGTCGATCGGTCCCTTCTTAACGGAATGCCTTTTATTTCGCTCAGCGTCTAACGCGTCATAATATGTCTTCGGCGCGAATCACACCGCGAATAGCGCACGTCTAGCCGGTATTCCTCCACGAGCATGTAATTTTACGACCACGTACCCTGGAAATTCGTTTTCTCCCGAATTTCCGAGTAACATTCCGAACCGCTGGAAATTCGGGTGAATCGTCGATGAGAAAGGTCGATCTCGATCGAGGAGCTGGGTATCCATTAGGCGAGCGATTTGTGGAACCGAGGACGAGCGAAGGGTATGAATTTTTCAAGCGTTTAAATACCGTGCACGGAGGTCATCGCCGGTTGCACGCGGGGGAGAGATTGCCGGAGCGTAAAAAGCTATCGTACCGAGTACGCCCGGTACCGTTACCCTACGGTTACGCTACGCTCTGCCAGCCGCGTACGTTTCGTCACCGACGGCCTGCTGCACGCACAGGTGGTTTTGTGGCGGCGGCTAGACCAACCGTTCCTTTTAATATGCCTGATTTAAAAAAGCCACCGGTCGTGCACTCGCAATTCCAGGAAACGCGCCTGGAATTAACCCCGTCCTCCTCTTGGTCGATCGGCAGGCCGGTGCTCGGGATTAAAGGTCCGCTCGAAAACACAGGAGCGCCCGGCTTCGTCGCCTCGCGCTACCAAACTCTGGCGGAAATAACGAGAAAATACGGCCTGCTCGTATATACAACGACGAGTCTTTGTTCTCGCGAACTATACGGACGGAGACACAGGCGGAGAAAGTGAGCGAGGCGGGGAAGGCGCGCTGGCAAGAAAGCATAATTAACCTGGAAAACATAATTAACCTGAAAATCGGGGAAAATTTTTCTCGGCTGCGGACAATTCTCTTCTCCTCCCCTTCGACAGCATTTACGAGACCTTCTCGACGCGAAAGAATAACATTAGCCTACGTACGCTTGCCGAGAAACAATACGCGATCCTATTTATAATTCGCGTAGCCGGCTCGATCCGCGATTCCAACGAAACACCGCGTTGTACTCCCGCATTCTCCATCCACCTCCTTCCGGTCGTAGGATTCCTCCGAAAACACATCCTCCTCGACGCGGCGGCACTGCCGCCTCCCGGAGGGCCAGAATCGCTGGAGGGAAATCCCGACGCCCGTTTCCCCCGTCCTCGCGCTCTCCACGGCGGTAGAATGAACGTCGAAGAAAGAAGAGGAGAAAAGCGGGCCAGGTTCCGCGACGCGAAGCGGATTCTCGAACGAGGGGCGAGGAGGAAAAAAAGGAGGAGCGGAGTCGACGCAGGTTCGGGGAGGGCGAGGGATTTTGAAAACCGTCGCTCGCGGCCGTGGGTGGGGTGGTGGGGCGGGGCGGGAGGGGACGGAATCAAAGGCCGTGACCCGGTGCGAGTTCCATTGTCGAAACGTCGGCGAGCCTCGTAGAAAGAACCGGCCCCGTAACGGGCTGAACAAAGGGTAGTGGAAGTGGCCGGGTATGGGCCGGCCTGGCCCGGGGAGGTGGCTCGCTCGAGGGCGGAAAAGCAAGGAGGAAGCGCGGCAGGTCTTGGCAGTTAAGACGAGCCAACTTCTCCGCGGCTCTCAATTGTTTTTCCGCGGCGAACGCGCCGCCGCCGCCGAGCGAATAAAACCGCGACGCCGAAGCGGCCTTCGCCCGGGGGCCCTGGGAAGAGTATAAAACCGCAAGAAAGCCGGGCTAATCCCCGGCCAACGACGACGCTGCGAGGGGCTGGACAATGTCCTGGATTTCCCGGCGCTGCGCCCGGGGAAAGGGGAGCGGCGAGGGGCGAGGGGACGGAGGATGAAAGACGGACGTCGGCGCGAGATCGGTACAACGAGACCCTTTGTTTCGCCTATAAGAGAGTTTAACGTCGAATCGGGTCAATACCAGCCTCGTCCGCCGAACTTTCGGTTCGGCCAACGGTGCACGCTGCTACGGGCGTTGATTTCGGCTGAATCGAATGATCCCCGAACAAGCTACGATCGTAAGGTTCGATACGTTCGTGCGGGAAAGAACTTTGGCAAGGGGACTGACGATTTAAATATCGATCAACGTTAAAGGGAAAAGGGAGGACGCAAATTAGTTTTATATGTACATATCTTTCATTTTGCCGTGCGCGCTACCGTAGCTTGGAAATTAGTCATTGGCGTATATTAAAATTTCAAAAGAGTTTCTTCGCTCGCCAACGCTTACCGACGAATGAAAATGGAAACATCGCGCGTCGTTATTAAAATCGTTTGTTTCGCCGTGTTTGATAACGAATTTCTCCGATCAAACGTTTCTTAGCGATCGAAAAATGTTGTTTCCACCCAGCTGGAAATAGAATTTGTATCGCCGTGCGCTGGTCCTCCTAGCTTCTCGAAGTTGAGTCGAGCGTTTCCGAAAACGGCTCGAGGATATAGCCCTCTCTCGATAAGACGATAACCGTTTTGAGAGTGGGTCCGACATTCCTCTCGCGTCGTCGCGTCGATCTTCTCCGAATTTTGAGAGAGAGAGAGGGGGGGGGGGCGAGTGCCGGAAACAAAAGGAACTTTGTCGAGTCCATTCGCCGAGTCATCTCGACCACTCGGAGGCGTCGAACGCGCCTTCCGTGGCACCACTGTTTTCGATTCTCACCTTCCTCTCTCTTCACGGCCCACCTACGTCGGTCCGAGAATCGGCGCCGCAACTCCTTTCCCCCTTGTCCAAATACACGCTCGAACGCGCCTCGCATTCTCCACGCTCGTTACGATAGTTGGCCGTTCGCATAATGCGCGATCTAGGTAAACCCACGACAACGTTATTATCTCCATCCTCGAGTTTACCGTTGGAACGGTGGATAATCAAGCTCGGCCGGGTATGCACCCATTTTTTGTTTTATCGTTTCGCCGGTAATCCGGTTTAATGGCGGGTAATTAGTTCCAAGTTGCGGTGGAACAAAAGTTGACCGGCCGATGCGGAGGGGGAAAAAAAGTGGCACGATAAACGTCGATTCCGCAAAGATAGGCAGTTCGAGGAAAAGAAATCGCGTGCGGATAACGAGTGCGGGGGTTGCCTTATCCCGTCGGTTATTGGACGACGAGGCGGCACGAGCTTTCCCTCGGAGCGTTACGTAGCATCGAGCGGCCCGAGTTTCTCGCTCTCCACTCTCCTTTCCTTCTTTTCTTCCCTCGTCCCTTTCTCGAAGCCGGGAGGTATCGAGCCGCTGGAAATCATGCGATCGCCTCGCGTCGAGACATTCCTGTCCCGCGATAAAATCTTCCCTCCTTCCTCTCCCTTCGCCTCTCCCTCCGCCCGCAACCCCTGTTTGCCTTCGTTCGCCCGCAGAACCGAACTTGCGCGCCTTTGGACGTTCTTATTTAGCCGCCCCCCCCCCCCTCCCACCGTTGCGTTCCCACCGAAAGCTTTGAACCGCTCGCGAGGAGGGCGTAGACTTTCGAAATCTCGTTACTCCTTTGGTATCTACCTCGTCATCGAGGGAGCGCGCCTTTGATCTCGACTTAAGGACATTAAAATTGCCCGCTTCGCGACGCTCGTTTTGTCCCTTCCAGCCACGATTCGGCATTCTTCGTTTCCGGCTCCTCGATTAGAAGTTCGAAGGGCCGCGAGACGCAGGAAAATGTACGTAGGAAATTATCGATAAAAAGATTCGTACGCTCGTCGAGGCGAACAGATTATTTACGCGGCATAGAAAATACGATGAAGGGGAAAAACGCGTTCTGTAAAATACGCAACGATCCAACGCAAAATAGGTACTCGAGTTTGTTATTTAATTTTGATGGGAAAAAATGCTTTTCGTTGCCATTTTCTGGTCGGCGGCACGTCGAATCACACCCTGAGCTACGTTCGAGTACGAAATGCGGCGAATGCATTCGCCAATGAGGTTGTCACGAACCTCGAATTAAGCGGAACCAGTTCGCTGTCTCCGCTATGTCTCGTGTCGCGGTTTATACCTTACTCGAATCGCGTGGCGGTCGGCCGATTAAACGCCAGATATTCACGGATAAATGGTACTGTCAGCACGAGGCGTAACTCTCCACGCCTTTATTTATTGCTTCGTAGTACCACGACGGAAATAACGCGTATCGATCGCCCGCGGCAACATTTTTTTGTCATTCCGAGATCGTGAGGGGTACCGCTCACCGGGTTAAAAGTATAATAAGATATACGCGTATAAACGAGCAACGGATTTTATCGTTGGAGCAGCAGCGCGTAACCGGATCGGCAAGAATACCGTCCGAACGAGAAACGGGGTTTCCACGGTTAAGGCGATCCATCGAGGGTTAAGGGCTCACGCCGAAGGAGGATAAAGAACGAGAATCGAATCGATACGATCGGCTCGCGAGAAGAGCGATTCCCCTTAACGCCGCGATCTTGGAATTAAATAATTATTTCCTTCGGAACGTGCGTCCCTTTACCCGCCACGGCTCATCAAATATCCATGGGTTTATTCCGCCGCTTCTACGGAAAGAAAAGGAGCACGATCGATGGAGCACGTAGCGAGGGGAGCCCGTGACGTTCTATGACGTTGGAATATCTCGGGGCACGTTCGAGACACGTCACGACGCACTCGGTGGCTGGAGCCGTTAATGGTGGAAGTATTTATGGACGCTGACCTTTCTAGCGGCACGGCTTAATGCATATTTCACGAGCGTCCGTTCTCGCCGTGCTCGTCGGAAGCGACGCGATGACGACGAAGTTCGTTCCTACCGAGGGTTTTTATTAGGATTCAAAGGCGGTACGCGGATCGATGCTCGAAATGTCGCGTACACGAGCAGCCTTAAACGTACCCTCCGAGCCCGCGAGGTGAGACGAGCCGATTACGTGACGGCGGAGCGAGCACGAGCCGGCCCTCCGAGAATCGGATTAAAAATATACAACGACGCGAGAGCGCCGTTAAAAGCGCAGACACGAAGGAGACTCCCGCGCGAAGTCACGCGGCCGGCCCTTTGTCGCGAGCCATTTTAAAACTTCCTCCCTGCGTGGCCGCAATGCGGAGTTGCATTACCATTAATATTCCACGCATCGATTCCCTCCTATTCGTCATCCTCCCCGTAACGGAACAATCCGGGCCGGCCTTTCTTTCGTATTCCTCCCGGGGGGCCGACGACGTTAAAAATTTCGTGACCACGGAACCGCATCGGGCAAGGTGGCCTCTGCCTCTCGTCCGCTCTTCCACCGACCTTACGCACCGTCCATCGAAGGGAAGAACACGGTCGTTGGAATTCGAGAGCAGACCCTTTCTCTCCTCCTCTCTCCCTCGAGTCCGCGAGTTTAAAGAGGTCTTTGAAACGTCGACTCCGCTGTACGAGCATCGCGTCGAGTGATCCGGGCACCATGGACGGCGCCTCAACCTGGATATATCCACGCGGAAGCACGCGCTCGCCATCCATCGTGAGATTTTGCCATTCCCCTTTATTCCGCGCGATTATTATTCCTCCCCGCTCTTCTTCTTAAATCCGTTACCCTCTCGCGCGTCCGACCCTGCGTTCGCGTGCCTCGAGCCACTCGGCCGGTCCTCCGAATCGCCATTGTCGAAACGTTAACGTCGGAGGCACCACCCGCAATCGGAACAGGGACATTAAGGAGAATCAATGATCGTGTATTCCGGGCATTTCGAATGAACGATCAATTATTCAAACGATCGTCGAGGACGTGATTCGTGCGGAGTGCCGTGGCAGGTGGCACGAAGCGTACGGCATATGGGAATAATGTTCCCCGGCGGCTCCTCCGCGAATGAGGAACCAGCTGTCGAGGACGGGGGAGGGAAAGGAGGAGGGGGGGGGGGGGGTACTCGGGCTTTAGGAGAACGAAAGGTTCTCGTGCTGCGCGAGAATTGGAAATCGCTCTCCGATTCTTTAATAACGAGTCTCACGTCTAGGGTAAGATCGATCCAAATAAGGAACCTTCGCGAAGCCGATCTTCCGGATCGTTTCGATACGTCGGTCGAACTTTTTCTTTCCACACCATCCGCCGAGCGGATCGCCGACTAGCGTTACGATGACTTACGGTAGAAAAAGTGACGATCGTTTCGCGCGCCGCATCGCCTTGTCCGGCTAGGAAGCCGAGGTTTACAACCGAACGCGCGAAGCTAGCCTTGAGCGACGATCTCTGGGCGGAACGTAAGTGGGTTATCCGCGCGCTCGGCCGAACGAGCGGCGATCGTTCAATGTCCGGCCCGACCCCTGGCCCCACGGTACCCGCCAATTAATTATGCCAATTGATCGAGTGGGTATCGGTGCGCTACGGCCATGCATGTTAATGTGCGAAAGGACATCTGTTTCCCCCTTTCCGCTTACCGACACGCGTGCGCACCCACGCGCCTACTTGGCACCGTCTCCGCGTACGACCGAGTACGACCAAAAAGGGCACACGCCCGACGACCGACTGCACGATGCGTGACAAACTTACGTGAGGCGCCTCTAGAGCTTTCCTCCTGAAAACTCCCTTTTCCGGTTGGAGTGCCGGAGCCAATAATTTATGTCGACGAAGACGACCGTTCCCCTCGTTGCGATCTTAATAATAATTGGCCAAACGTTCTGGACTACGATAGTCGCTACGTAAGAATAGTCTTATAGTAGCGCTAGTCCTTTGGTAGTATTCGGCAATTCAGGAATGACGGTACAGCGGAGTAGATCAAACCCCTGGTTATCGGAAACGCGTCGGGCGAGATATAGCGGTAATCCTTGGGTAGAACGTACGAAAATTGGGGCATATTGAAATAAATGTGATGCGATGTCGCCGTTTGCGGGAGAAACTCCGTTCCACATTTATGCGTGAAATACGTTGGAAGGAAATCCACGTCGGTTTCAGGAGCCAATGCGAGAGCGTTCCGCGGCAGGCTCTGGGTACGGAAGCTGGCCGGTGGTTGCGGGATTAAAACAAGCCTTGGCGGATAATAGCCGGTGCGTTCGTTCGATTAAACATTCGACAAGGAGCTTTCGATATAAATCACGATTATGGCTACGAGGGAAATGCGCGCAATCGCGTTTACACTCCACTCGGTCCGACGATCGTATCCCTGGGTCCGACGATTACGAGCAGACCTGCGGGCCCAGAGTAGGCACCTACGTACCGTACAGCGCGTCCCAGAATTAACCATCCGTTTCGATGAAGTAGAGCAAATTTTATTTGACGCTGGTTTTATTTACATTTATCACGTTTGGTATGCGTAAAAAATAATAAAATAAATAAACGTGTAGTCGTAATAATAACTTTATAATTCTCTACAACCAGTTTCTTTACTCTTCCAAGCCATTTGCCGATAAATACGCAAGAACGCACCTTTGCCGTCATGTGTCGTATTATAATGGAACCAAAGCCGTCCTTTGGACAAAGCGATTGGTGAATTTGCGAATAAACGTAAAAGGACTGGAACGGTAGAGGACCACGTAGGAAGAGGACTCTCGAGAGCAGCTCGTAGCAATAATTCCGAACGAGTCTCGAGTAACGATTACTCGGGTAATAGACGTAAAATCGCGTCTGCTTTTAAAACATATTTATCAGTTTCCATCGAAGCGGAGGGTTAATTCTGGAAAGCGCTGTATAACGCGTGCAGCCAGTCGCATTTGTAGGTATAACACGAAGGCAGTTAGAGGAGGGTGCACGGCGGGTTTAGGCGGGAGATCAGGTGGATCCACAATGGCTTCGTGGGACGCGCGAGGAGGTCCTCGAGCCCCGGGGACATATGCTGCGGATTTTTGCGGCCTCCGCCCTCCCCACGGCTCCCTTTTACCCTCGACGAACGCCGAACCCACGGCACTAACGTCATGTCCATTGTGTCCGGACAATTCGCGTCGAGACGCGGGATCATCAGTGCTCATTGTCACCGACTAATCGAATCTGGCACTGGCCGAATCACCGGCGTGGGTCGCTCGAATGTATTCGCAGCCGCATAGCGTCCGCGGGGCGCGCGCAATGGCGTAAACACTCCTGGCTTTTCCGCTGCCCTCGGCTTCCGCCTCGTTGCGTTTTTCCAACAACTCCCGCCGAGTGTTTTTCGCGCCGTATCGCGTTACACACTCCGAAACTCCGCTGTCGCCGTGGCCACTTTGGACACTGCGTCGTCGAGTTTTCGACGCTCGGCCCTCGGGGAACCATTCTTTTTTCCCGAGGCCGGCCAGTGTTGGAGCGAGCACCGGTGATCGAATAAACGGACCGTGCTATTTTGGCGCTGCCCAGAGAGCGTGCAACTTTGTTGCCACGGGAACGAAGCGTGGCGCATAATTGGTGGAAACCTACGTGCACTCCATGAATATTTCAAGGCGGTCTAACCGTGCCATCGTTCCGCTTCGCCACCCACGGGGACGAGCCGGGGGAAACTTCTTCGCGAGTTCCCCGAGACTCGTTCCGTGGTTACGCCATTGCGCGTATAATCCGATTCGTTTCGCACTGGAGCGACGGGCCACGCGACGCCTGACACGTGCCGAATGGAAAAAATATCGGCCGTCGACCTGTTTGTCGACAAGTCAGTGTCTGCACTAGCTTTCCGTTCCGAACGGCCACGGTATTTATCTTTTTAACAACCGAGGCACCGTATTTTCGAGCGTTAGCTCTTTCCGATCGGCTGCAGGATCTTCCTCGTGCATTCCGAAAGAATTGACGTCGGTAAGAACCGGGATAAATTTCAAGTAATACATCGAACAACGTTGAGTACGAATAAGTAGGTTTCAAGCTTTCTTCAAAAACAACACGAGTCGATCTTACTCGTTTTTGACAAAAATAAATAAGTTCTAACAAATGTAAAAAGGGGACATGTCCGAGGAACGGAAGACGCGTGATTACTCTAATCTATATCGCTAGAATCACCAAACGTGGAGCAAGCGCGTATCGATGATTCTCACCACGGTGGAAAAAACGTGGGTGCCGGTCTCGAGGCGTCGCCGATACGAGCGAGACGCTCGTCAACTTCGCGCCAGTTTTCCGCCTCGAAGCGGCGACATCAAAGAAATCGAATCCTACTTGTGCCCGATGTTTGGACCCTAGACACGACCGACGCGTGGCCCACTTCTTTGATCCGCCCGCCTCTTTTTCCTCGGCTGTCGCCGGAGCCCGCGCGACGAGTATCCGATGAGCTCGAACAAATTAGGATCGTCGTAAAATTGTAACAGTTTTGCTCGAGGAAATCGGATACGTATATAGCCGAGCTGCCAGGGATACGTTGTGGCCCGAGTGTGCGAGACGTTAGCCGCAGAATCGAGAAAACCGAGACGTACCTCTTCCATCGAATACGTACTTTCCAGAATCGGTCCTTTTTTTGCTTCGACATCGCGCCACCCTTCGGTTTTATTCCGTCGAAGGAGATATATGCCCCGCTGCGTTTTTTATTTCCCTCTCGTCCTTGGAATTTAAGTACCGACGAAACTTTGCGAATCTTCTTGGGGCTGAATTAATTTCTAAACAATGCCGTCCAAAAGAAATCGAGGAGAAAGGTTCGTAAAGCTTGAAACGTGACGATGGCAAGGTTAAAACACGTGTCCGTCCTCGATGTACACCCCCGAGCACAGTTTTTCGGTTTGCCCGTTACGAAGGACGACCCACTCGCTCTTTTCGACGAAACAAACAATTTTCTCCGAAATATATTATTTACGTCGGCAGCATCGCTCTGGAGCTTTTCACAAATCGCACAATATAATCATTACGGCGCCGTACCGCGGAGTGAATATCGCGATGGAATAACCAATCCTCGTTTTCTCGCTATTTCGACGAGCAGCCGTTCCGATCGAACGCAAAACGAAGGACGCCGAAAGACTTAGGAATATATAAGGCAGTGATTCCGGTTAGCGGAGGATCGATACGGGTAACGTAGCGCAGCGTTCCCTGGAAGGATCGATCTCTGGAATCTCGATGCATTCCGCGGCCGGTCCACCATATTTGGCACGCGTTCGGAGAGCCCGTTTAACGGACGGTCCATACGCAATTATAAACTCCACCGTCGCGCTCCGCCGCTAATCGCGATCGTTGCGTCGGTAGCACCGTTCGATGACATCGCATCTTATGACCGCATAACGCAAACGAGCAAGAACAAGGTGGAACGGCCAAGGACATTAACCCTACCGATGTTACACGGCCGCTTATAACCGCGCGACCAGTGTCGCTGCTGCTCGACGTAATGGATCACCCGCTCGCGGATCATATTTCCGCCACGATTATCCCAAAGCTCGTTTCTTATCTTTACTTACGACGTAACTTTCAAACCCGAAGAAGAGAGAAGCTCTTATACATCGATGGTAATCGAGAGATTCGAAGAAGAGATCGTGCATCTCGCATCTTCCAATCCCCGCAACGGACCGAGAGGAGAACACGGTCCTCTTCGAGTTAACGTAGGCAAGTCGAGAAGGGGGGTGCGAGGAAAGTGATTTTTCCGTTGGTCGCGAGCGTCGGAGGGAGGCGCGCGTCCGGCAACGTAGCGACGAGAGTAGCGGTATTCTCCGCTCCTTTATGGAATATCCATGAACGAAGGTTATGGGGCTCCTCGGGCTTAACAAGCTCGAGCCACGTATATGTACTTCCTGGCGTGTGCGCCTTCTGACCGGCCGACGTCCTCCGCTCGCGGATCAACCACCCTCGCCGGCGTGTATCGGCGCATGCACGCTTCTCCTGCGGGCATTCTTAACGCTAAAGGCCGCCGTATTCCGCACGGCCATCGTATAACACGCACCAACGACGTATAATAAGCTTCCGCGTGCGGTACCTATTAAGCGATGGGTTAGACGAGCCGATAGGCGTGCCACGATAGTTTCCGGGAGGGAATTCCCTCGGTGTACGTCTCCCCAGGATAGAGATATGTTCGACAAAGCCTGGAATTTTATCGGCTTCCCGGGCGGCGGATTTTCGACGAGAAAGCAACCACGAGTTTTCTCGGACATGGAGTTTCTTTCGTCGTTTCATCGCGAGGCTAGGATCGCGAGAATAGGATCGACCCGTGCGGATCCTCGTGGAGCGAAGGGAAGGGATGGATAATTTACACCGCCGGAAATAATTTGGATGCCTCAAGGGCCGCGATACGGATTCTATTTATTGAATAATTGGTTACGTGACCGGGCGGTGCCGGCGGCGATACCGAAGGAGCGCCAGAGCTCGATATTCCCCGGAGAACATAAGTACCGACGCGAAATTCGACTAGAGGCATGGCTCCACCTCCAATTCCGGCCGCTCGCTACTTCTTTTTTCCCCTCGGTGGCCGTATCAGAATCCAGCATCTTCCGGCGGGCGAAGCGTTTCCGAATCTCGGCCGAGCTCCGGCCGATCGTACCGAGGAGACTCTTCTCCTTTCCTCCCTCGAAACGTGCCGATTTTATCCGAGAAACTCCTTTCATCCCCTCGTCAGGAGATTCGGCTCACGTATATTCCTCGGCCGTCTCTCGGTTAACGGGCTCCTCGCTCGATCGAGCTACCCTTCCGGAGCTTTCACTATTTATCCACGGAGTCAAAGATCTCCTGATTTCTTACCGCGATTATATTCCGTCCAGAGAAAACTTTCCGATCTTACCGCACTTTCGGCAGGGAAACTTTTCACCCACGTGCCGGTTATCGATCGTCGAGACGTACTTACTCGGTTTAAGTGCGCGACCTTGGTACATTTTCTTATCGTCGATGGCGAATCCGCCAACCGGTGCGCGTATTTTCAAAGTTTTCGTTGCCAAAGTTGAATCGGCTCGGTCGTGCGCGATCGTCGCTTTGGAAAACATCCAACGTCACGGTCATCGCATCGCCGAATCGATCGATTAATTTTATTCGTTATCTTTGGTTCTTCGGAACAAGTTTCGTTATGATCGAGGTTAAGATTTCCGGCGATCTATATAAAAAAAATTTGTTCTCTCGCACACGTTCGCTGATGGATAAATGAATGATGCGTAAATTCCCTGCCAAATATAATTGTGGTTTACGGGTATTTCGTTTGCGAATATTTTTGTACGTCTTGTTTTATTTTATCGCCGTTATTTGCAACTTTCGATATTTCCTGATTTATCGCGTTACGCGATAGTGGGTCGCGCAACCGTGTATTTGATGTAAAAACGTTTACGAAGGAACGTTGGCCGATCGGCTCGATGCAAGCGACGCGGTCTGCACCGCGAATGGATGTGTACGAGTTTATGAACTTTGGATATGCGAAGGCAAATTAGTCTTATTCTCGGCACATCGGTGCGAATATTTATTGTTCGGAACTCGTCTTACTTTCCGGAGGAGCGGGACGCTGTGCCGTGTGGATAGCAACGGACGACACGCGTCGGTTTGTTCCGCTGCAATTCCCCAGAAGCGCGTCGAGGAGTCGTTCGCGAATCGATCGCAGTTGCAGCCGTATTCTCTCCTCGCACCTTCGTGGCTATCTCCTCGGTTGCGGTTTCCACCTCGGAAGGTAACCCGAGGCGCGATCGACCTTCGACATCGAAGAGAGGATCTCGCCTATAACGGATCATTTTGTCCACGATATCTAATTTCTTCGAGTCTCCTACGAGCCTCCACTTTTCTCTTTTTCTCTTTCCGTCCCTCTCCCCCTCTCCCCCTCTCCATCGCGCTCTCTCCTACAGCCTCAACGAGAATCGATGCATGTACGTACCACTTCTGCCGGATGAAGAAATTTCCGGACAAGCCACGATTCAATGGCCAGATATTATTTCGTCGTATTTTTTGCCCACGACACGAAATAGTCGATGGCCGACGACTCTCCCGGGTCCCATTCGAGTCTAAGGGCCGAGGACTCGAGCGATCCAAGGAGCCGCAATTTTTTCCCGGATATATATATATTTCTCCGGTGATCCGCGAAACATAATAAATATGCGATTTTCGAAGTCCCTCGATGCCGCGCCGTAAATTCTTTTCACCGTCGTAAGCCGGTATATTCCGACTTTCATCGGGCATAAGGCATTTCCCCGCATCGTGGAACGTTATTTATCGTTACCCCCGGACAAGATGCAATACCCGCCCGCCATCCAGCCCGTCCCGTCATCGAATTATGGAAATGCACTTGGCGCCCATTCTAATTCTTTTTTATTATCTCCCAGAAGAGTTTTCGCGCCATCTCTATGATAATGCGCAACGAAGAATTTTTCCATTCGCCGTCTACGCCGAGCCGAGAATCCGTGTACCTGCTTCCCCGTGCCGATGTATTATCCTCGCCTCCTCGCACCCACCGACCGTCGCGGTACACCCACTATATCTGCCGGCAACCTTGTCTTCCATAGATGCATACCAAGCGCCCTGAGCTCCTGATGGGACCCATCGTATTCCTTTACCCCATACCGGATCCCCCCGGTTTTTCCTCTCAGAATACGCTCGCATCCGGCGCATAACCGATGCAGTTCCACCTCCTTATTTCTCACTTTCGGCCGGTCGCCTTCCACGATTCACCGGAGCAGACGATTCCGCGTTACGACGGGTCCATCGATATTCGTCTCCGCCCTCGAGCGTCGAACCGTTCTCCTCGAGGACGCCATATAAATAAGAGACGTCCTTCCCCGCGTATATCCGGCGCTTAACCGTTTGACTGCGGCGCGCTACACATTTCCGTAACGGAGATTAAAGCATAGGCAGACCGTTAAAATCTCGAAGGAATTCAGGTTGTGGAAGGTTAAGGAGTAACCGCGATGATTAACCGGGCGGCTAATTATTCCACTCGACGGCAATGCGAGTTGCCTCACGCACGTTACATTCCAGTAACATTTCCCACACGCATTGCTACATTAATTGTGCCGTTAATTACATAACCGCTTTTCTCCTCTCTTCCGCGACAGAGAACGACGCGCGAACGAGCGACCAAGTACCGTCAGGTGTTGGAAAAATTCAGCTCGCGAACGTTCGATTAAAGCGACGAGTTCAATTTCCTCGTTAACCCTTTGAGTGTCGAGGAATCTTTCGCGGAACCGTTGGTACATACCGCACGGTATTCGCAAAGCAGTTGCCGCGACCGATCGTCTTGAGAAAGACTCGAGAAGGAAAGGTGCGAACGATCGAATGCAAAGACAGAAATTCGAAATTTCTTTCGTACAGGTCGGTAGACCCGTGAGAGCGCGTATATACGCCTTTTCGTCTATATCGATTAAAATCACGAGAACGCGTATATACTTCTTTCACGGTCAAAGGGTTAAAGACAACGAGGGCAAAGCCTGTCCGCGTAAATCGCGCGTCTTTTTCGACGGACGAGGCGCGAAGAGGAACACGTTTAATCGCTCTACAACCGTCCGTCCTTCCCACGCGTCTGTCGCGTCCACTTTTTACGCCTCTATACCGAGCGCTCGTTTCGAGTTAATCCAACTGCTAATGTCTCCATCGCGTTTTGTCCGAACTTCAAACAATAACGAATCCCATGATTAACGGCAGCAAGAAATGTACGGAGACGCAGAAGTAATCGGCAGAAATGGAGACCGCGGTACGCCCCGTGACCTACAAACAACTCCTCGAGGTCGCGGTATTAATCACAAATCGACCAATATCCGTTTCGAAGAACGTTTCGATACCGGTCACGATTCGAGTACGCTGCTTTACCAACCCTAAAAGACGCCTGACGGTCATCCGAGCATACAGGTAACTTCGCACTCTCCCCACTCGGTGTGCGGCCTTAATTTTAAAACGTAATAAATTCGATTCGAAAACACAACCATTTTGGCGTGTGGCATTATACTTTAGAGCGGGAAAATCGATACGAATCAATTTCTCGATTCGGTATCCCGCTTGGCGGGGAAGCGTATTTTGACCGTTGGTGGAACAAGGAGCGTCAGACTTGCAGCGAGAATATTTTAAATGTAAATTCGTGGGCGAAACGGAGGTTCTTGCGGTGCTCGAGGAGGACGGTCTGGTCGGTGCACGGAGGTAAGCGAGATTGCGGGTGCACTCGCGGAAGAGTGCGCGGCCGTGAGTGCGGCAAGCGGGGGAGGGCGGAAATCGCGAGGTGCACGGGAGCGATGCATCACGGGGCCGCTATTGATGGCTGTCTCCTGCAATTGACGTGCACTCTGTGCGCACGCACAATCCGTACCCTCTGGGCGCGCAGGGTGCGCCGCGCGGCTTCCTGGGCCGCCCCAAGGAGAGAACGATATTATCTATGATGGATGCACTATCTGTCAGCCGTCGAGGCAAATATCTCAGGAGCGACGCGCGAGCGAGCGCGAAACGCCAAAGTCGATTCGCAGACCCGAACGATTGCCGGCTCTCTAACTTTACCCGCACCGCCTCAATTATGCCGGCATACTTTGCAGACGCTGCAAATATTCTACGTCTACTACTCTTCGACAAAGTAAACGCTCCGCGGCTTTGGCGACCGGCGATTGTGCGGTGGAAAGTTTTGAACGAGTACGTCTATAAGTAACGTGGAAATCGCGAGTAAACGCGTTCGCGATCGATGGTTGTAGAAACGACCTGACGAACGGTATGTACGGCATTAAATACAATATTGATCCATTAACCTCGTGTACCGTACGAGCGCTGAAGCGCGTATCGAAGCATTAGGAATTATAAATGTGATTATTCGCGGTTTAAAACCGTCAAAAAGAGAGAAAGAGACGCGCGCGCGCGCGCGCGCGTGTGTGACGTGGAAAGGTAGAGAAAGAACGACCTAGTTTGTTCCTCGTTGCACCTTTCCGCGCCCGCTCACCCCTCTCTCTCTCTCTCTCTCTCTCTCTCTCTCTCTCTCTCGCCACTGTCGCTTTGGAAAATGAATCGCGCCCGGTATTATAATGCGTAAGAATAAATCGTGATAATACACTGGCGCGAATTATGCGACGTGGACAAAGGACTCGCGATCTCTTTCACGCGGCGCCCGACGATTTACGATCGAGTTTTACGATAATAACGTTAACGGAACGATCGGGTAATCTCACGGGCGATTAGGTGCTTTATTAATCGGTAGATAAATTCGGTAACATTCGGAACGGCACGTTTGCGTATAACATTGATGCGACAACGATCGATATCGGGCAATCGAGTCGACCGTCTGTTAGCGGTTAAGGGGGCGGCGGGCGCGTAGAACCGGGTGCACTCCCTGCACCCCCCACGGGATACACCGATGGTGATATATCAAATTATTGTCAAACCGGTAATGTTATTGCCGCACTAACGATAATCGATGCATTAGCAACGACTATTATTGCTATAAGCGATATCGCTGGAAAATCCGGCGGCTCGACGTGCCGCGGGCAGAGCGAAATTACGCGATCATCCTCCATCGTTGATCCTCGACGCTCGAATGTATTCCGAAGTACGTCGCGCGAGTGCCGCGCCGAGCCCGAATTCGAGGCAAGGCGTCGCTCCTTCGGCGGCATTTCCTTCGCGAATTTCGCTCGGCACGAGGAACGGTACGCGGTTTGGAATACTGCGGACTCCCGGTATGATCGACACTTCCGTCGATATGCGTTCGACTGCAGGCAGCCGTCCAAAATGCATAGCGAGCGACTACTCCGGTTTGACGTTAATCCACTTCCAAGCCGTGAAAATGGGGAAACGCCCTCGACTGGACGTCCGGCCGGCCAGTCGGATTCGGGGAATCAAAATTCACCGTGCCGTAGATCGGAAGGCCGACGACCACTCCTACGGGGGCAACCCAATTGTCGAAGGTTCGAGAAAAATCCATTGGCAGAACGGCCGAGGTCCGGTTCCCTCGAATAACCGATATTCCTCGAGCATCCTTGGCGTCGAAAACTTTCGTTCGATCGGCTCCTGCTAACCAACTTCTCCGTGGCTAGAAGTTCGGAGAAGCCTCGAGCGGATTTCGTATTCCCTTTAATTTACCTGTACCACGCTCGTTTGCGATTCTCCATTCGGGAAGATGTACGCGCTTATCGTGCCTATTGAAATCGGCATTTAGCGGGCGTTACGCAACGCGTACGATTAGTACTATTCAGCGGGATATCGTATCTCCGGTTACCCGAGAGCATTATGCGGGCCATGCACTCGTTACGTCCTTTGTTCTCTTTATGACGCTAAACAGTTTCAAACGATGCCGCTGCACGCGAATTTCAATCGGTCGGTCGCGTCGGCTACTCGATCGTTTGCGCGGTGTCTGGATAGACAAATGGAGAAACATCGGTGCGTATCTTTTTTTCTCACCGTACGAAGAAGGAATAGGCACGAGCGCGGTGTTTTGGCGTGGGAGGCACGAAAACTCGCGGCATCGCCTCGTTCGTCTTATCGAGTCCACGGGTACGAATCGCCACCGTGGGATTATCGAATGCGACGAGTATCGGCCTCGTCGTTCTCGGATTCTCATCGAAGGTTTACGAGCGTACGACCGATGCGTCTCGCCGGATGCGCGTCGGGCCCACCTTCTCGCGTCAAGTCGGAATTTTGCTCGTGGCGTTCTACGAGATCGGAGTTGCGAATCGAATGAGACTCCCGTCGAGCAAAGAGACCAATGGACGTAGAAAGAACGACTCTATCGGGCATTTGCTGAAAACTTGTTTTTTTCTTCGTACGTACAAAGCGTTCGTAAAAATAATGGAAAAGCTTTGCGATAAATGTAAACGCTTCGTGCCCGTAAAGAAGCGCAGCTCCGTCGGACCTGAGCTATTCCACGTCTTTCTCTCGTGCTACATAAATTTTCCTCCGCTCCGCCATCATATAATACAGAATAACTGTAAGATAAATTTAACGGTAGACCGCGAACCGCCATGAAAATTCTATTCTTCGTAAATCTCGTGGTTCAATTTTCTCGAGACCCTCCGACGTCTCGCGACGGCTGACCTAGTGGCCGAGGAGTACTAAAGTATATCAATTAGACGGAGATGAGAGGGAGGAGGAGAGCTCCCAAGAACGAGAGAGACCGAAAGAGGCCTCGAAGGAACGTGGAAGGGTGATCGTCGCGAAGCGTCCACGGAGAAAGAGAGCGAGGAAGGGAGGAGGTGGAGGAAGTTGGAAGAAGCGGGCGATCGGCTGGCGGATAAGGAAACGGGGGAGATATCGGGAAGCTCGGTGCAACCGGTAGCCGACTATCGTGGCCGAAGTGGTTTCTGCAATCAATTGGTAGAAATAATGGGGCGCAAGGAGCGCGGGCAGGAATCGCGGCGGCGAGCTGGTGGAAATCTAGAACGACGTGGATACACGTGCACGGCCGACTTCTCGAAGCCGTGCGGTGGCTCGTCGGGGAGCTATTTATGCGGAGAAGTTTCGCAACGACGTGCAGTTTCAGCGGGAAGGCGAGGATATTGAATTCTCTTACGAACCGCCTTGCGATGCGATTGTCGGGGAACCGAGTGGAACTCGACGGTGCACCGGGATCGTCGTTCCGCACTCGAGGAAGCGTGACGTTGGCCTTCCAGGTGGACTTCGGAGAATCGCGATTTATCTCGCGAATATTGGACACCGAATTTTCCTCGAATCGTGGCCAGCGTGCCGCTCGATCTCGACGATTCGCTGGTCGCAGCATTTTTATTCGGATTTGTTTCCTAACGCGCAGAAGCTATGCCTTTGATCATTCGAACTTATCGAACTCTGGTCTCTGGACCGCGCAAAATTAAATTCTTTGGTTTCGATCTTGTAAATAACGTCTACGCGTTGCTCGGTGTAAGTCTCACCAATTTCGGATTTATTTCCTCGCCAGTGCGAAGAATGGCGAAGATTTCGTATCTCGTAAAGTCTCTTAGCGCCTCGTGTGTGGGCCAAAGCTGAAATTTCGAAGTGGCGGGCGCACCCTTCGAGTTTGGCGACGTACGATTTATTCCAAGGAATTAAAAGAACCCGCTTTGTATCAGCTACCGCGACTTATTCTAGGGGGCCCTTAATTGCGCGGTAAGAAAGACGAATTCTCCGGAACTAACGAGCGACTCGTCACGCGCCATATTCGTGGTAGTCGACGGCGAAACGATCGAAATCCTCGGCAGCCTATTTTCGAGAGATACGTAGCCAGGGATCACCGAGGAGACGGAAATCGCGAGCTAATGGGAGCCAAGTGTTTTTGCATTCGAGAACGCCGCGCCGATTTGCGTAGTTCTTCGTTGACTTTCAATTAGACCGGCACGAGTTTTCTGCTCTTTTCCCATTCGACCTCTACTTTTGCCCTCTTCGCCTATCTTTGTCCTTCGCCGCGGCCATACCGTCTGCAATTTTGCGTAGTTCTTTTTCACGCTTACCCTTGAACTCGGTCTTCGATTCCGCAATTCGATTTCACGATGTCGCGACGAGATGCATGAACATTATCTTGCTACATCGTTGATTTACAGATTCTTGCCGTCAAGCACGATATTTTGTACCGTAATTCCGTAGCCGAAGTACTCATCGCCATACACGTATACGCATAATTTAATTTTGAAAAAACAAATCGACGTAAAAACCTCCAAAGAAGGGGAAAACAGTGGCATTTCGCTATATTTCAAGAGGAACGTGTAAAATCGATCGGCGAAAAGTCGGGAGGGATAGCCGGGTGTCCGGTCGCGACTAAGGATTCGAATAGGGCGCTCTGTTCACCACGGCGGTGCAGGTTCTTTCCACTCGCCCACTCGTCTCTGCCGGCAGTCTCGCTCGAGACCGCTGGCCAGCGGCGCTCGTCGAGGAGCGCTCGAACTTTCGGGAAATGCCAGCCAAAGTCGAGGTCCAGACGCGGCTGGCTAATGGGCCGAGACCTCGTAACGCGATACGCCGAGTCTTAGTAACGGCGAGCATTGGGCGGAACGCGGAGCACGAAGGGCCGAGCCTCGTCGACGAAACTCGCCTTCTGGAATACAATAATCCGAAACTAATCTCGATCTTGCTTTGGCATCGCTGCGCTCGCTGAGAGAACTCGCGTTTGGCCTCGCTCATCCGGGAATACGGCCTCCGAGGATCGACTCCGCGCTTCGGTTTCTCGCCTTGCTCACGACCTTCCGTCGTCGATCTCGCTCGGGCACACGTTACTCTGCGATCGACGGACAATTTGAAAAGATCGCTCTGTAAATGGCGTTTCGTCGCTTTTCCTTTGGCTCGGTGGACTTTGCTTTCGGTGGTCCATCGATGGGCTCGCGTTTATCGGGATCTCCGATGGCGCGAGACTGAGTTTGCGGGTTATACCGTATACGCCCTGCTTCAAAAGTATGAATAATCCATGTACGGGAAAGATCGGAGGTAAGGGCTTTTCTTCCGGGAAAGAATCCCTTAGTTGCGTAGAACCAAATTTCCATACATCGAGCCGCCAAACCCGGTTTCGCGCGACGGTGTTCGTGTTTGCGTTTATATTTAAATAGCATACAAACCGGGCTAATCCGGATACTTGGCGCCTCATTGGGCCAGAATCCAGGGCAGGAACCTGGGTACACACGTAGATTGCGTCGTCGTAGAATATTCGGGCGAAAGTTCCAAAATCGAGTTAATGCCAACTGCTTTAGGAAAGTACGTTTCGGGAAATAATGTTACGACAAAGGCCGCCTTAGCGGCGGAGCTTTGGTTCCTCTCCGGGGTTACAGTCACGCCCGGGTGCGCGTAAACGCGCCCCCAATTTTGGCGTTAAGCGCCGCTACGTAATGTAACGTAAATCGCGACGATGTTCCGCGATCCCACGAATTCTTGTGCGAAATTGCGAGAGCCGAGAGGCGTGCGGAGACCGTCGGATGGAATAATACGAGCGTACGGCTCGAACTTAATGCGCCCTCGTGTGTCTCGTACGTTGGCACGATTCGAGGAAGAGCGTTCTCGAGGTTACCCTTGTCGCGCAATTCCGAGTAATATCCTCCCTCCAAGCCTCTCTCTCTCTCTCTCTCTCTCTCTCTCTCTCTCTCTCTCTCTCTCAAGTGTACGCGTCCGAAAAATACTCGCGTCGAGCGCATTATTTTGATTCGATCCGTGCTCAGAGATGACGCACCCACGGCGATTACCAGGAGACACATGTCCGTTCCTCGTCTTAAATTGACCGTTCCTCGAGGCAAAGACGATGTGCGCGTTTTAAAAGCAGATACTTTTTCGCGCGTACCACATCCAGCAAGCACGAGCAGAGTTTAGAAGCGGTGGAACTCGACGAAACGCGAATGGCAAGCATCTTCCGCGATATATACGTGGCTCGTCGAAATGGCGAGAATCGGAAGGACTTAGGAGGTCTCCGGGATGAAAGGGGAGAAGAGTACGGGTATAGACTTGCTGCTTTATTTCTCGCGCGGATCGTCGGGCCCGCTTGCTCGAGGACGAAGCTCTCGAAGGCGCGGCCGGAATAAACAAGAGGAGAAAGGAGGACAAGGGGGAAGGAGACAAAGGCGAATCTTCCGCGCTAGTACGAGCTAAACGTCGAATGTTTCTCTCCGGTGTCTCTAGTCGACTCGTTTCGCCACGGGAAAATCGCCGTCGTCGAGCGTAAACTTATCGAAGCCGTTCACGTCTGTTCCCCTCTAAAGAAATGCTTACACTTCCTTTCCAATCGGAAGAGGAGTCGGAAAGGACCGCGAAACGTGTCAGTGGACCGCTTCCGACCGGTAAAATCCTCTGCCATCCTGATTTCGCACCGTCCGCTATCCATCGATACCGAATAAAAAATAGGGCGACGCTATATTTGATCGGCAAACGCGAACGAGGATGAAGTAGCAAAGCGTGAGGAGCGTTCGCGAGAAATACGTCCGACGATGATTTCTTCGATGTTCATCGCGCTTTCGGAAATACCTTTTTCGTCGAATAAACCTCGAAAAAGGTGCGCGGGTACGAGGCAGGTATGCAGGAATCTCTCTGGACGATCTCGAACCCTCGCGTCTTATGCCCGATCGTGCAGCTGTACAAAAACCGGGACCGATCGACTTTAATCTCCGTCCGCACGCGTTCCGGACGTTATCCGATGACTCTCGTTCCTTGCATTTTAATCGTTTCCGGAGCGATCCAAAGATTTTTTCAGCTTCCACCGGCAGGTGTTCCCGCGACCAATCACGAGACGGTGGTACGACGAGCCGCTCATTTGCAAGAACACCTCCAAAATGCAGGCGCGCGATCCTAAGCGGTGCGCGCAGTCGTATCCACAAACGTATCAACGCATCCCTGAATTAATCGGGCAATCGGGCTTACCGCGAAACCCGGCTTTGGCCCAGGCCTGCGCGCAATTACCGGTCACACGCTGCTGGCCCGAAATTAAACGCGGCTCGCATCTTTTTTGCGCCGCCCTTCTTTCTCAAAATCTATAAACCCGGCCGTAACCCACTACCTTTTGCCACTGGCTGCCGTGCCATTAACGTCGAACGCTTTATCGATCCTAATTGCCATCCGAGGGAATCGTTTACCGTGGAAAAAAACTCGCACGCAACGTACCGCCCATTCCGCGAGCGAATCAAAATCGTATCGAGTCTTTCTCCCCGATCGCGTTCTTCCTCCGCGGTCCTCCAGTGCGAGAGTTAAGGTGAAATCGTGTTTCCACGCGAGAGCCGTGAGGAAGAGCCAATGGCAATCTCGTAACGAGCAGACGCTCCCACGCTCGAGTACGCGCCAAATTTCGGGGACCTTCGCGAGCGGTAAGAAACGAGGTATATGAGCGAGCAATAATCGTCGAGCATCGACTTTGAGCGGCGTATGGTCCGCTTTACGTCGCAACGTAATACCGACAAACCGATTGGCCTCAGCAGCGTTGAGGTCAACTCGCGTATACCCGGTAGAAATTGCATCGTGCCCGACGCTCCTCGCCTCATCTACGCGCTTATTTCGAGGCAGGTTGCGACGGGAGCAATCCCCGCGACGAAGGCTCTCCGCGTGTGCCACGATATACCCCGCCCTGGCGTTTCATCTCGAGGATCGGGGAAGCGGCCGGTGGCATCGGCTTTACGAGGAGGAGATATTCCTGGAGTAGGCGACGATATCTCGAGGCCGTACTCGAGGATCTGCAAGGTGGTGAATTTGGCCGGGGCAGTGCACCGCGCCGAGTGCAGATGCTGGCTCAGCAGGCTGCGCCACCCGAGCTCGCCTTCCCTCCGCCTCGTCCGCCAGCCCTGGCTTTTCGTCTCGCGTCTTCAACCGCGGGGCTTACGCGCCGGAGGGCGGAAGGGCGGCGGAGACGAAGGGGACTCTAGCCGCAAGGCCGCCATGAAACAATGCGGGCATCGATCGATCCTCCTCGAGAGCATCATCGCCTTGCGGCGGCCGCCTTTGGAATTTACCTCGTGGAATTTCGGTGTCCTCGACTACCGAATCGGCGGTTATCGATGGCTCGATCGAGGATGCAAACCGAGGGATCGAGCTCCCGAAGGAGAGCGGAGAGGGAATTAGGCGTTGGGCCGAACGAAGTGGACGAACGGAAGGAGGGGCGAGATTTCTATTTGGCTCCCGCGACGATTCGCCCGACCGCCGGTGTATCGGCGCAATCTATCGGGGATTCTTTTTCTATTTTTCCTTCCCCCCTCTTCCTCCCTCCTCCGGTTTCTTCGACGGCACTTTCGCGAAATACGAATGCTCCACACCGGGGAATCCCGAAGGTAGCCGCTTTCCGTATCCTCGGTCGCGAGTAGGTGTCGGTGGTGAATCACCGGTTTCTCGAGCGGTCAGCTCGTTTCTCTCCTCGCCTGCACCTTTCCTCCCTTTTCCTTCCTTCTCCCTGCCCCTTTCCTACGGCCGTCTGGACGCCTGCTCCTGGCCGATCGTGAACGCGGAGGTAACGGCGGCCATCCCACGAGAATCGAGAGAGGACTCTGGATAATCCTCGTCCCGCTTCGCTTAAGCGCCTCTCACTTATCGGACTTGTATCTCGACTCCTTCCGTGGACGTTCGAGCTCCTCCGGGTTTGGCTATTTCGCCCAGGATTTTTGGACCGCCACCCTCTCGCCTCAGCCGCCTCCGTAGGGAATCGGGCCGAGATCGCGAAGATGCCGACGTCCTTCGCTTACAAACCGCTATTCGCCACCATCGCCTTTCTCACTTTGAATCCTTCAGCACCGATCGCTAATCCTCATCTCGAATCTCTACATTTCCGAGATCGATATAAAACGCGAACGCGACTAGTGTCGAATCGTACGAAGCATCGTAACGCATAGCTTGCGAGTGCGACACGCGCGTGTATAAGAACCCAAGGCTGATCGTCGGGGTTCCAAGCTAAAGCTTCGTAAAGTTCATCCACCGGCCTCCTTCGTCCCTCTCGGGCCACGATCGTCCACGGGCGTGTCCCTTATCCGAGAGTGGCCGATTACCTGTGGATCAAGGGTGGGAAGCGGCACGGGCCGATTTGGATTCTCGTCGATTCCCATCCCGTCTACTCACCGCCGGGACCTCGAGGGCCATAATCGTCGTTGCGTCGTGTCGTCGTAACGTCGCGCGGCTCCTCGTAAAAGATTTGATAGGCCCCGCCGTCCTGGGGAGGCCGTGTAACGAAATGGTCTTACCGGGAATACCTGGCTGCTCGTTTCTCCTACCAGCCTAGATTCCGACCATCGTCCCGCTCGTGTAAACCGGCCTCCGCGAAGATTAGGCGTGTTTACTGTCGGGGAGTAACGGTTCGCCGCGCCTTTAGAGCGCGTCGCGGCCTTTTCGTCGCGGCCGATGACGAGCGAGATATCGCGATAAGCCTGCTCAACCCGGCCCGTCTTCTCTTCCTTTTAACCGCCGTAATCGGCCCGAGTGCCACGGAACTTGTTATTAAGCTCCCTATCTGCCCCTCCTATCGACGGACTTGGCCAACCTGTCGAGGAAATCGCTTAGGAGGTGATCGAGATTACCGAAAATCACGGTCGGCATCCTTCGATCTCACCGGTAGCCGATCTCTCTTCAAATTTTACGCGCTCGCGCCGAGTAGCGTAGCGATGCCATATTTTTTTGTACGTACTTTCCATGTACTCTGTCCCTCGATGATATCGACGCACCTTGCGCGTCATTATCCCTAAGAGTGCGCGAGAATTGGAGAACGCTAGAGTGCGTTGGCACGTAACCGGTTGGCCAAATCGCGCTTGAAATAACTTTGTCGAGCTCGCCATTCGTACTCGGTATCGGTCTCTAGAAAGAAATTGCCTTCGAATACGCAAGCTGCGCGTCGTCTTTATAGCACGCCGCAAACCTTTCGGTCGGAAGGGTGACGAAGTAAGTATCGTAATAAGAGCATCCAGCGTTTACCACCTTGGCCTGGAAACGCGGGTAAAAATACAATCGACTCTGGTCGCGGCCTGCCGGAGAAAGAGGCGAGGGCGGAAGACGCGAGAGAAGAGAAAATTCGCGAGAAAAGGTGGCGGTCGGAGGTTGGAGGGGCCGGCTCGTAAACCAGAAGTACCTCCCGGGGTTGGTATTATTCTTTCGCGAAACGTCGTTAGGAAGGAGGGAGGGAGAAGGAGGAGGCTGGCGCGGAGGAGAGTTACTCCCGGCGCGTAAGTCTTTATCTCTCTAAAGGGTGATAATCGGCGCTGTTTAATGACGGGAATCCATTGTTCCTCGAAGCGGCTCGGTCGTTTCCACTCGGCGATCGTGTCTCGTTGAACGAAGCGGAATAGAAGGCGAAAATTCGTATTCCTTTATTCCCCTTCGACGAATGTCCCACTCGACTCCAATGCGTCCCCGTGCGCAAGGGTATCGTCGTTCGGTCGAGGATAAGACGAACGAACGAACGAACGTCGAAGGAACGTTTCGGGCGAGGAAGGCGCTATCGCGATATCGCCGCCACGCATCATCCGCCCTTTCGACGAATCGCGCTGACTCACGTGGCCCCGAAGCGGGTGCGGATCTCTCGATAATCTCCTCCAATATCCGATCCCGCGCATCTCGATGCCGATCGCTCCGCTTCTAATTAATAAGTCGTTCTCGTCTCGATTTCGTGAATGACGCGGCCATTCCTGGCCGGCAGCCCTCGTGTCGACGGAGGTTTTTACTTAGCGGCCAACGTCCGGAGTATCCTTTCGCCTCCTTCCAGGCGCCGCTAATGAGCGAATCTCCCGCGGCGCTTTCTTCCCCGAGGTCAACCCGGCGGGGTGTTTTCGGCTTTTATTGCGGCAATGAATGCAAGGTGTTACGGACCGGATTCGGTCCGAGGGTGAGGCCAAAGAGACCGCAGGTGCGGCGGGGCCAAGGCGGTCGAGAGAATGTTTTAAGGAGGGTTCGTCCCTTCCGCGGCAGTTTCACCCTCTTACATCGGTGGGGGCCGACGGCTTTCTTCGCGATCGAACGCCTCGGGAGAAGAAAAGGGGTGGGAAGGAGGAGGGGGAGCGGGGCAAACACCCCTTGGGCTAGTCATGAAAATTTTCTTAGCGGATCATTCGTTAGACTTTTCTCTCGCTTTACATTCACGGCCGCTAGTCGATAAGGGGAGCGCGGAACTCTCCCCGAAAGACAAGAAATACTGCCTCGCACTCCTGACAAGCTCGCCTCATCGATCTTCTTGGGCGAGAAAAAAAAACGATGGCGAGAGAGAAATTTTAAAAAATTGGCCCTGTCAGGCCGGAGACTGCCTAGGAAGGCGGAAGCTCTTTAATACATTCGAGGGTTAATTTCGTTACTCTCCCGTTCCTAACGGGCGAAAGCCTCCGGGCCAACGAGAAAATCCATTATTTCCCCGAATTACAAAATGCGTCCGCGCAAACGTTCCTCGTCGAATCTTGGTCGTTCAAACCTCGAGCGCCGCGGAGTCGCGATCGCTCTCCGATTCGATTCGAGAAGAACGACGCGAGGCTTTCCTACGAGCTCCTATCCGGTGACTTCGGTTCGACGGCTAAGCGCCAATGCGATTTACTCCCACGCGCATTTGAGTAAAAGAATTATGATAAGCGGCTTGGATTCTCTCTCCTGGAGGAGAGGCGCAAATCGCGGCGTCGTTGATCCACGTTTATTTCTCGGCGCGGAAGGACGTGCTCCTCGAAGGAGAGTCGTCGATTTGATTCATCGATCGGCGAGGCCATGGTCCACCTTACCGTCCTTCCGGTAAATGGCAATGTGATTTAGGTAAGCGCGGGAACCGAGGGCGCAGCCCGAAGTTGCCGGTGGTCGGAATTCAATTAAGCCTTAAGTGTATCTCGGAGGCATCGCCTGGGAGGTCGCCTCGCCTCTCCTCGCCCGCCTCGCCCGCCTCGCCCGCCTCGCCCGCCTCGACCGCTGATCGGCTCGGCCTTCTGCGAAGCCGAGACAACGGCCCTGGCTACGTATGTTCTCCATTAACTCGCGTATCGTGCGACGACAAAACGGATATTGGGTGTCCCCAAAGTACCGGACCGTTTGCACGGCCTTTCGAAATTTCATTCGCAACAGGTGGCAACGATCGTGCCTCTAGCGCCATTCGTTTCTATCGAGCGTCATTAGCAGTTCGCTCGATGGAGGATCGACGACTTTGGCTAGACCGAGCTAATCGCTTCCCGAGGTTCTCGGGCTCTTTGTTTTATAATAATTTCAATTTCATCGTTCAAAAGTGCCAGAGAGGGAGAAAGTGGAGGGACGCTTTGCACGAAACATTCGTGGCGTGCCCTCCTCGACGAGATATTCTCCAATGCGATCTTTACGCGTATAGCCGACTATGGTACGAGTACGAGCGTAATGCCCGTGTAAAACGTGAAATCGTCGGAATCGTCGTTCGTGGAAAGGTAATCTACCCCTCGTGCTGGAAAATTTACTTTTTCTTATCAGCCCCTGGAGAGAGACCGAGATGGCCGATCGATCCTTTCGGGGAGGTAAGTACGATCTCTCGAGAGGAAAGAGAGCGAGCTAAACCATGAGCCGGGGATCGTGGAAAACCATTACCTCGCCCTGCCGCCTAAAGGAGATTAACGCCTTGAATTTACGCATTCGCCGTTTTAAAGAGCACGATGCTCACGAACAGAAACGTTTAACGTTCGGTTACTCGGATCGTGGCGAAGACGTCGGTCAGATCGGGTTACGAGCGTAAGCGACGATCTTAACATAGGTTTCGGTAATTCCTCGTTAAATCCTCGATCCGAGCGTTAAAACATCACCTTTCCAAGGCAAATGGGTGGTTTCTGGTAGATCGCGATGGTTATCGGTGAGAAGCACGCGGTGGCCAGTCGGAGCGTTGGCGCGGCAAGAGTCGGAGCCCGAAAAGACTCGAATATAGCCGTCCACGTCCGATGATATCGCACGGTAATAACCTTGCGTAACGTGGCATCATAGCATCGCGGCAGAGGAGACGAAGAAAGAAGGCGGTCGACGATGCGTAACGGGAGATCAATTTTCTCGTCGCTCTCATTCACGATCGCGCCTTATCCTCTCCGGGGACTGCTTTAATACGTCGTTCGCGGGCAACTACGATGGCACGGTCTTATATAGGTCAAACATCGAAAGCGACAAACCCGCGATATCCGTCGCGTCGTTTCTCAAAAACGTCAAACCATATTTTATTAACGAACCGATTTATCCTACGCTTTGATAAAGGTATTTGTCGCGTAAATTTATTTATCGTATCTCTCGCCATTCGCGTTTTCACGATAAAGGACGACCGAGAGGCGGCCGCCTGTAAATTATCGAGAACCCGTCCGAACCTTTGTCACGAGCATCACCGGAGGAGATATCGTTGGCCCGAAAACGGAGGTCGCAATTTCATCGATTCCAAGTAAGGTGGCTCGCGGGGGCGTGTCGGCGGCATTATTCGGTCGCCGAGGAGTCCGCTCGAGGGCGATATCCGACGTCTACATCGCGCTCGCTCTCGGTGGGCCGGCCAAGGTAGATCGGGTGACCGAGGTTGCGTAGGCGATAAGCACGTGAGAACACGCGAGATCGGCGGGTAGGGCGAGTGGCCACGGTACCTGCCTCGGGTAGCTCGCATTACGAGCGAGCCCAGTCATTAACCGGGGAATCGAACCCACCGCTTTAACGCCTTTGCGGAGGGTCGAGATTCGATCGAGAACAAAATGAAAATATTCGATAAACCGATCGAAGATTACGTCGAAGCTTACATCGTAGTTGCGAAAGATTAACGCTATGCAGAGTCGAATGCAGAGTCGATGTGGCTTACAGATTTGCATCGTAATACGTCGTACGTTATATTGCGCGACCATGAAAACGAATGCTATTGCATTCGCGTTCGTAAATTTCCTTCCGGCTTCCGTAAAGCAAAATCGCGTCGACCTTCGTTTTTCTTCCAGCTGGTCGTGGCTTAACTCTCGTTTCTTTTCAATTCCTTTCGGTAAGGAAGAGAAAAAGA
The DNA here is from genome assembly GCA_038496175.1 of Ampulex compressa. Lineage (NCBI taxonomy): Eukaryota > Metazoa > Arthropoda > Insecta > Hymenoptera > Ampulicidae > Ampulex > Ampulex compressa. The sequence continues at coordinate 139,355 of JBCFXI010000240.1, read as the reverse complement.
GCGGTCGTGTAATTAGAGATACGATTAATCCAACGTTGCGCGTGGAAAATGTTACGCGAGGTTACTCGTATCGAGCGGAGTAATTAGCCAAGCGGTTAATCACTTCCGTTTAAACCCTCCACGAATCGAATTCCTTCGAGGCTTTAACGCTCGGTCCATGCTTTAATCTCCGTCATGGAATTTTTCATCGCGAAAGGACGAGTGAAACGCGACTAACCTTAACGGCGCAATGTAATCGGCATTGATGGGGCAATTCCATGATTTCCAACGACACGCGAGTAAAAGGATACGAAACGTTGGTCGGAAGTCCCTTGAGTTATAGAGGGGCTAACCGCATTACTCGGAGGCCGGCGAGGTCGCGTTACTCCTCGGAGCAGAGACAGCCCCCGGCGTCGTCCCTGGGCCCTTCCTGCCGGTCCACGGCTCCACGGCTCCACGGCTCCACGGCTCCACGGCTCTAGGGGGCGGAGGGGGAAGACGGTCGCGGGACGACGCCGAGGCGCTAGGGACGAGTACGTGATTCTATTACCGCCGTTAGAATTTCTACGTACGTGCTGACCTCGCTGGAATCGTTTCGATTCCTGCCGCCGTCCTATCCTCGTGATGGATTCGCGCGAAGTCGCGAGAATCGTGCCGTTACCAGCTATTTGTAACATCGCCTCCATACCCAGACCCCTTCTATTTCTCGAGAGGTTTCGACTTTCCACGGCCATCCAGACTCACTTTCGTTGTTTTTGCTTAATCCTCCCGACATTCTTACGAGCTGCAAAGAACTCCGAATACTTTACCAGTCTGTGCCTTGGAACGGATAATAAATTGTGCTTTAAACAATTTTGGAACGATTCGTATGATAATACGACGCGATATTAATCTCATACCGGCCGACACTTGTTGCTTACGGGATTAAGACCGAGTCGTCCGTTGGGATCGCGGACATTTGGCACGGTTGGCATAACGCTCGTTGCTGTAAAGATATCGAAGACGAGGATGCGTTCGAGCACGGCGAGCGGTTTCACTTTAGATCGTTATAAAAAAAGTCAAAAGTTTGGGCGATGTACCAACGAGGTTTCTGGCGTAAACTCGAAAGACCACGATCCTCGCGTAAGCCGGGTGCAAACCGAGTTTTGCGATAATTGCGGAAAAGCCAGTGTAGAAACTGTACATGGAGGAGGCCGTGGAAGCGCTGAAATATTCACGTAAGTGTCGCTTTAATGCGCGGGTATAATGTACCTGTCATCGGGTTGTGTAACACTGTGGGTAAAGTGGCAAGTTACGAGCCGTGTTCCCCGTTTAATGTTTCACTGGAAATCCTATCGGCGAGGTCGATATTCCTCGAATCCTGTTGGACGAAGGCGCCGCGCGCGGGACGAGCGAATCGAGGCTCTACTATCGTTGCAGAATTACTTATTCAAAGGGTTTCTATTCGCGAGATTCGCTCCGAAGGCTGTGCGAGAGGAAGCGAAACGAGCTGGGTGCAAAACCGTTCGAGAGTAAGAGTACGTGGACGATAGCGGGACCGGTTAATGGTTGGACGTTCGATAGACTCCAGGAGAACCCGCTCGTAATTGCTGCTCCGCCCTGACTCCTTTCTCAACCTCTTCGTCTCCTTCCGATACACTTTTCGTTCGTTCTCGTCGAAGGGAGAACGAGAAAATGGCGCGGCACATATAGATATTGTATATGCACGTGCCTCGTATCCCTCTTTACTCCTCTTACCCTTACATTTTTCCTCGCTACCGAGTCGACGCAGAATTTGGATTTTTTGCCAAAGGGATCGTACTCGACGCGTTCTACCTTGAGCGAGAATCGATGTCGAGTACACCGGTAATCGGAGAATTAGATTTCGATCCATATTCCTCCTCTGACGAGATTTGGCGCTCTACGTTCGAAAGATCCTGGTGGAGCGAAAGTAACGGCTCGAGGCTAATCTCAAGATCGAGATATACCGTCGTTCGTGATACATATCGAAAAAGGCTCGCGCGAGGCTCGTGTTATTTTCAAAGCTCTCGAGGTTTCTTCGCGAAAGAAATCGTTCAAAGATACTCCCTACGCGTGCTTTTATCTCGATTGACCTTTGCGTACCGTGGAATGCGTAAAAATGGAAAAGGTGTTCTCGTCCGGAGATCCCCTTTCCGCCCGTTCCAGTTTCGGTCCGCGTGCAATCGATAGCGCGCGCCGACAGGATCGGAAATAAAAGTAAAAGTCGTGGATAGGAGGTAAATAGAAAGAGAGCGAAGGTAGAGTCGCGAACGAGCCGGAAGACTCTCCGAGCTTCGTTACCTCCTCTAATCGGTCTGTTATCCCTTATCAATCGAATTAGCCGCGATACAGCCGCTATAACCTTTGACCCGACTTCGCTTACACGCGAAACCACGGCGGTTTGCGCGCTCGAGGGGCACTCAAAGTGGCGAAATGGATTAAAGCGAACGTGGTTCTCTTAGCAACGACCGCGACTCGTTCGCTACCCGACGTGGGAGCCAACGAAAATCCCGGCGAAGCTACGGAAAATGAAGGAGAGAAGGAGCCACGCACGGGTTTCGGAGAATCGATTCCGGCAAAAGCTACGCGTCGATGAGAATCGATCGTGGCCAAAATATCGTATCAGCTTCCGATACATCTCTCCGCGATAATCCGTTTAGATATTTCGAGCCGCGCCCGATTGGGACTTCCTTCGCGACCAACCGCGTCGATTTCTCAAAAATTTCAAGAACGCCAAGGTTTTCCGCTTTCAAAGCCATTACCCGATCGTCGTCCTCCTAATCGTGATACTCGTATCAAAGGTACATTTGCGACGCGTTGGAATCGCGATACGCGCGTACGATAAACCCTCGAGCTGCAATAATGTCCGTTCATACTATAACCGGCTTTCGAGCGGTAACGCGGATTTCCACGGACCACGTACTTTTCGTTGGAGCGCGCGTTACGCACGTCCCCTTGCTTAATACCACGTCACGTTTCCGGCCTTTTGTAAAAAAAGCGTCTCTGGCGGTTTCCCGAGGACTGGCGCGCGGGCCGCCGACGAGAAATAATGTCCCGGCGAAAGAGCCCCGGGCAGGACTAAGACGTTTAATTTAGTTAAACCCTAACGCGCGGCGCACTCGCCGTTATTTTTATTAACGCGGATAATCTCTCCCGGAGAATCCTCCGGCCGGGGATTATTTCGCCTCTCGGTTTCTTTGAGTTTGTACGCACGTAACGAGGCCTCCTCTCCGTTCCTAACCGCTCCTCGTCCTGGGCCGGCGCCGTAATGCTCACCTGAAAAAAGGGAAAGAAATAATGGAGAAATAGCGTCGGAGAGCGGTGCACGAGGGGAGAGGCGCGAGGAGAGGGTAGGGAGCCACGTCCGCGGAACGGCTCGCATCCCGCGCCTCTCTCACGGACGTCCGACAAATTCCGCGCAAGTGGTAAGCGAGCGCACCGTCGGCGAGAAGGCTCCGCGTATTTAAATGCGCGCGGTAATAAAAGGCACGTCCGCATCGGCACGGCGCGTACCTACGAGTTTTTCCGCTTCCCGTGCCGGCCCGTTTTTCTTCGGCCTGGCAAACGTTACGGCGCATTTGCATAGCGCAGAAGGAGTTAATCGTGGGCCGCGTTTATTCTTTCGAAGCACCGGCCCGGGAGGGGAAATCTTTCGTTTCGCCGAGGAGAAATTCGGCCGAGAGAGGGGAAATCGAGTTTACGGGATATCGGGGGTAGCGGGAGGCTTCGATCGGATTTCTACCTTTCTCGACGAAGTTACATCCACCTCGGAATAATTACGGAGCCAGAGAAACCGGATTAAATTTTCCACGGCGCTGGAATGGGATTCTTAATATAAAAATTCTCTCGTCGGAGGCAGCCGGGGTAAACTTTCGAGCCGAGCGTGCTCGAGGAAAATTTCGTGAATCGCCGACACAGCCGGAGTATCTAACGAGCCGATAATCGCGCAGAATTCCCTGCTTCCGACGTTGAATTTAATTAATAAAAACAAACAAAGCCCGGCGCGCCTTTCATACCGGACGTGACGGACGTCCTCGGGCTAATGGAATTTTTAAGTAAACGAGTATAAATTCCTCCGTGCATTTGTTCTGCCTCCGTGACGTCGGCGAATGCCTGCAGTCCGGCACGAATTTTCAAGCAAATACGGGTGTAAATTACTCCGCGTATTTGCTCTGTCCATCCAGCAGGTGAGCGGTGCTCGGTGTACAAAAGATTGCCGGTTGGGTCCATCGTCCGACCTCGAGGGCGACCGTTTTCTTCCTTCTACCCCGCCCCCTCGCTCCCTCGTCCCCCATCTTCCTCTCGCCCATCTCTCCGCCGATGCGGATCGGCGGCACCCCCCCTAATTTTCGGCCAACAAAGTCCCCTATCTTAGACACGAGCGGTCACCGCTCGCACCCATGACGGCCGTCGCGCAGTCCTCGCTACGGAGAGAATGGTTTCCGCGCGGATGATATTTCCAAGGAGACAGGTAATCCTCGAAAGGTCCCTATTACGCCAGCTTGTCCCGCGCCTATCGCGACTTCGATCTGCCGAACACTTTTATCGCGCCGAGAGATACGGAGGAGATACCCACGGGTCTGGAGTAACGCCGGTGGAGGACCGATAAAAATCTACCTACGGTTAGCATACAAATCGAGCGCGTAACTCTTAGCCCCTATAACCCGCCCTAACTCCCGGTTAACTTTCCAAGTACGCCCGTTTCTTTGGGCCGGTCTTCATTTTTTTGAAAGCTTTGCCGCCGTAATTCGGAGCCGATGCCATCGATGAGCGCGAGATACGTACGTGCCGTAGTTGCGCGTATTCCATATCGAGTATCTACGCGTGCGGCACTTATCCCCGAGAATGAAGTACTTTCATTATACTCGGCTGGAGCGAGTATCGGTATATGTTTCCAAGTAAGTTGCGAGTGGCCGACCGTAAACGTTGTCCGTGGCTGGCGAAAGCTCGAAGGAAGGAAGGGTAGCTGCGCGGCTCATAAAAGTTCATGACCTAACGTTCGTAAATCTCGCGTATCCGATGCGGTCTGTCCGTTGCGAAAAGTCGTGTTTACGCCTCTCCCGGATCTTTATCGCGCGTCACCGCCGGAAAATGATCGCATCGTGGCATTGCTCGACGAGGAAGAACTTGCAGCGCTCGATTCGAGATTCGGCCCTCGAAAAATCCTGCACGTTCGCCGTATAAATACGCGGTAAAGTTGATTTATAAGAAGGTGAAACCAAAGTGGAGAAGAATGAATTTGGAGTGCAAAACTCGTAATATCTTTGGACGAACTCATTACTATCGTATTTCCCATCGGTAATATCCGCGAGGGGTGGAAACGCGATGGGCGCGGTGAGCGCGACGTTTTGGTTTGTAAATTCCCTCGTCGGCCTAAACGCCCGGTGATGTACGAGCGGCACGGCTGCGTAAAACTTGCGCCATACCAACGCCCCTGCTTTTCCATGTGCATAACTGCATAGCTTATCGAACCAACGGACACCCTCCCCTTTCGCTGGGAGGATCTCGACCGACGTTTATGCAAACCTACGCAATGCGGCTGCACCCGCGATAAAGATTAACCCTCGACCCCAGCCGCCCCGATGGACATTTTGGACAAACCTTCCGAGCCGCCCAGGAAAACGCGTCGAGTGCGCGAGTGCCGTGATGCGATTGTAACTTTATTAGGCTCGGAACGGTAAAGTGCGCAGTACCCTGCTACGAATGGTGTTTAGACAAATGCGCGTTACGGACATTTTGGAGGGTGAGTGTTTTATCGTTGCAAGTAGAACGGCAGTTTTGCGCTCCGCGCCCCGCAGTTTACGGCACTACCGAGATAAAGTCATAATGCGGAAGTAGAATAATCTTGTTGAACATTCGCGCCGGTAACGTCAGTTTTGCCTTCGTAACTCGGTGGCCGCCTTGACTCCTCGGGACAGGAGAGAGCGAGACGATGGTACTCTTTGGTATTACCGACGTTTTGTACTTAAAATCACGATTCGCGTTCAGCGAAAATTCTCGAAGCGTTTCCGCGCGAAGTTGGACGCAAGCGGGGATATTGTGGAAAGCTACGCGAGGAGAGTCGTAACGGGCGGGCCAAAGTTTCTCCCTGGACGGAAAACAATGAAATTCGGCGAGTCGTGCCAATCGACCATATCGAAAAGATGTACGTACACGTACGCGATCGGAGGAAAAGACGTCCGGAGAACCGAGCAAGTACTCGATGCCGATACACGGACTTTTCCGGAGTCTTCTGCCCCCGGAAAATAGGTTAAACGGATTCTCGAATTATTCCTGGCGAGCGGAACGCAGCTATCCAGTCAGCGGAGCCCTTTACCCCTACGAAACTCGGACAAAGACCACCACGTTCGCCAACGGAGCGAACAAGATCTCGAATATGGCGCTAGCTTGGAACCTTGGAATTTCCTCGTGAAAATTTGATGGAAATGGAAATCGTTAACGTTTCACATTTGCACGCTTTCGCTAATTCACGATCCGATTAAGGCACCGATTCCCAGCTGAGAATATACGAACTCGGAGTCGAGTAAGAGAAAAATACGAAGGCGTAACGATGTTTTTCGAGGACTCGCCGGGATCCGAAAGAACTTTCCTGGATATGCGAATGCAAAGCGTGAGAGAGCGATGGCGCGAATAGGCGTTCTCCGTATCGCGGCGAATAGGAGGAGAGTTCGAAAATTCGAAGAATAGCGTCCAGGAGAAATTTGGAGTTATCGGGGGTTATCGACGGTCGCCTCGTCGTTTGGTAGACGACAAACCGGAAGTACGTGAGTTTACTCGTACCAAATTCAGCAATCGCTCGTGCGAGACACCGGCTCCTTTTCGAAGACTCTTCCAATTTCCCCGATATATATCCTCTATCGTGACCCCGACAGAAGCTCCGAGAGAGATGGTCCGGAAATAACGTGGCCAATCACAGATGAAAGTATGTCTCGGCGGGCTCTAAGCGTAGCCCTTTACCGAGCTCGGCTCCCACCCTTTCGCCACCCCACCGCCTCCCCTTCCCCGGGACCCTCCGCCGCCCCTTCTTCGTGATTCGATCTGCTTCCTCGAGCTGACCGGGAAATCGGCTTTTCCTAGCGGAGCAAAGGTGCACGTACTCCTCGGGCTCAAAGCTCCGAGGGGCCGCAGAGGAGCTGCACGAGTTTGATTTTATCGGGTTCGTCTCGCCTGGTAAATCTCGAGGACGCTTCTTCTATGTTTATTCAATCTTCGGCATTTACCGTTAAGACGGTATCGTCGGCAATTACCGCTGACGCATCGTCTCGCGTATGAACTCACAAAGCCACGCGCGAGTCCGCGTCGACCGATGATCGTTGATTTTATTGCACGTCAAATAAAGAACGTTAAGGGATATCGTATAACCGATCGGCCAGCCTAAGGCATACCGATACTATGCCTGGCGGTACGTCGTATCTCGCGAAAGTATATTTGGTACAACGAGCGTGCGACGAGTTTCGTCCGCCACGCTACGAACAATTTTATTCGCGAGTATTTTCGTTTACTCGCGCATATTTCGATATCGACCGTCTGAGTTATTTAGCTCGAGGCCAACCAGAAACTGCCCCGTGCCACGGTGCGCGTAACGGCATGGAAAAATGCAGAGGTGACTGCCCGATTCGGTGTCTCTATATCTGGGATACGACGAGCCCGGATCCTCCATTCCGCCCGGTTTTTGTTACTTCCGTAACGTCGTTGTTCGGTTCCGGATTGCGGTTGGCCGAAGGCAAGCCCGCGCGACAAAGAAATTTGTCCAGGACATTAACTCGTCCTCGCGATATTGCGGTCTGTTTCTCTTTCGGAAGTAAAAAGTCTATCTGGCATCTTCGCGCGGTTGTTTGCTCCTCCCGCCGTTCGTTGCGAGAGAAACTAACTTTTCCTGTTACATCCAACCCCCCCCCCCCAGCCCCTCCGCCCCTCCCAAGCCGCCCATCTCTCCTTCGACCATCCACCGGCCCACGATCCGCCTTCCACGGTGGCGCAAGACTCTCGACCTCGCTCGGGGAATTATTTTTCGCGCTACTCCTGCCCCGAAAGCTGCGGACCGAGAAGGTGGCCCCGATGCGCACCTCCCCTTGCCACTGACAAATGGCCGGCGATTATTGCTGGTTTAATCCGGCCACGACTCCTGCTAAATTATTGCCCCGCCGCGTGACAAATTATTGGAGGGTGACGCGCGTCGGTGAAGCCCTCTAACCTTTCGATAGATACCGGTGGACCTATGATATCCACGAAAGTCTTCTTAGCCGCACAATGCGCCGAGTCATGAATTTTTCGTTAACCATGTACGCCGATACGCGTGAGAATGGGCTATCGATCATAGCGAAATGTATTATTACGAACGATAGACGAATGCAGTCTCGGTAATCGTGCCGCGAGCTTGTTTATTATTCCGAGAGACAAAATATGTTTGGTGGAAATAAATCTGGACGATGTTTATGCAGCCAATGTTGATTGGTAGATTCGTAGTTTGTAGGCTTATGCTTTAGTCTCGGCCTTCTACCCGGCATTTTTCTATTTATAATGTACGTCACGACATCCGGTGCTCCAAAATTCATCGTGAATTCTCAGCTAAACGAGGGTAGCATCCGAGGCCAAAGATCGATGAACCGATGCCCGAAGAAATATAGCTCTTAATTTCCTGGTTTTCCTCCGGATAAATTCGGAGTATATCCAAAAAAATGTCGTATCTGCGTACGTATCACGAATCCCCGTTTGACGCGTCACGGACGTCAAATTTTTCTAACGTGCTCGTAAAGTGGGCCCTCCTAGCGTATAAAAAGACCACCCTAGGCGTGGACGAGATAAATGGCGCGCTTTAAAGCGATTAAAGAATCGTGCCTCGACTCGACACCCCGTGAAATTCGTTAATCGGCGAGATCGGGCGTTAATCGGACGACGAGAGGAGAAAAAAGTGTGTCGCGCGGAAGAACGGCACACGTGCAACTTCTGACAACGCATTAGCCCTGGCGTCAGCTCGACAGACGTCAGGCTTCCCTGACTCTCGGCTCCCGCTACACCAGCCGTGTCACTGTCTTGTCGGGCCGAGCAGACTTACGGCGACATTATATTTAGAAGCCAAAGTCTCCTCTAAAACGCTTCGGCAAGGAGCTGTCGATGCGCGAAGGAAGCGAAAAGCGGAACTCCCTCGACCGCTTTCTCGGGTCGACGTTTACAAGTTTTGCACTTCCATTCGGCGCGAAGCGGGGGGAGGAGATTTTGCGCCTGCTTTTTATCGGTACGTTTTTTAAATCTTCCCGGCGTACTTTGCCGAGGAACGAATGCAAGTTCGAACGATAATATCGGAAGGCGATTTTTAGCGAGCGGTCGGCGAGCCTGGTGACGTCAATGCGCCCGCCAAAAATAGGAAGTCGATTAACGAAAATCCTTCTCGCCGAATGGAGCTTTTTAATTTCGGGGGAATATTCATCGAATCGTAAAACCCTGCCCTAGTAGCGACCCACTGTAAATCCGGACGAGCATCCGGTATATACGAGATACAGCAACGATAAAGTGAATCCGCGAATAAAAAGTTAACGCGGAGTTTTACGTTCGCGCTAGACGGCATCGTTTCTTAGGCCTACGAGGTACGAGCCTGGATGCGCGTAATTCCGACGCGTACGCCGATATCGAGGAAATATTCGGCGTATCACCGACTCGGGATATAAAATTCCGATGCACCATAAAGCGTCGCGGGATACCCGATGGTCGAGCAACTCCGTTTCGTGGGAATATTACGGCGCTAACCTTCTTAGCGTGCTATTCCTCGCCGTGGATACGACGATGTGCCGCTCGCACAGGTTTCGAGAAGAAGAAGAGGTAGTTTCGAGAGACGTACTCGTGGCTGCTCGTCGATCCAAGGCCGCTCGCCGACGTTCGTCCTCGTTTTTGCGATCGCGGAAACGAATTTTCGATGGGCGACGAGCGCGTCTTCCGGTTAGCTCGGCAGTACCGGTCACGAAAACATCGTTACTCGAGGGCACGAGGCACGAGGCGCCGGGTTTCGCGGTATCATCGTGTTCGTGAGCTCGTGCTGACCTCCCTGCGAGGTGCCGATTGACGGACGCGACGATTAGGGGGCCCGTTAAAATACCGAGACGAGGAGAGAACGGCCCGGCTGGGAAAAAAGGACGATCGATGGCCGTGCAAGCACGAGCACGAGGCCCTCTCGCTTCTGAGAAATCTATCTTCCGCCCGTCTCGCGTCCGGGATTTGTACGAAAATTCCCCGGCACTCGTTACATTAATGCTCGCAATACGGGACAAATCGCGCCGGTGATTTTATTCAACGTGCTCGGCTTTGCGAAATCTATTTTTTTTATGCACTCGGTGTGCCAACGCGTCGGGGCAGAAAAAGTTTTGAAAAATTGGCGTATACCCCAGAAAGTAGCACGATTTCTACGCTAACTTGCTTTTTTTTGCGCAAAGTTAGGAAAGTACGTTTACCGCCTCTACCCGAATCGAAGGTAGAGTTTTGTGTACGAGTGCGTTTCCGTACGGAATACTATACACAACTATACACGATTAACTTTCGATCACGGTATTCGATAATACCTACCTATACCGATATAAAGGAATGCTTCGGGGATTCGACGAACGAGCAAGATTGGGAAAGAGCAGCGTAACGTCGGCATTTTGACAAAAAAAACTGAATGTCGGGAGGCAGGTTTTCGGGCGTTTTCAGGTCGACCTGCTCGCGTTGATCGTCTCGGTGTCTTCGCGGCGTATATCCTCGACACCATGGATAATTCCGGAACATCGCTCGGTTCGTTATTTGTCCCAGGTAGAGCGGTGCGTACGCACAGGCGCAGTCGCGAGGACATTGCGCCCAGAGTCGCGATGCATCGCGCGAAATATACCCTGTTAATTACAAGCCATCGCACGAATGGAATTTCGATTTCCAGGAATGCGTCCGCCTCGTGGGATTCTGTTTACGCTCGCGAAGTGCCAGGCAGTTGCGCGCCGCGTCGTGGGGAATTAGTCGTCTTCCTCCTCGCTCGAGAAACTCTCGACCGGCGCCCAAGACGCTGCGACGTACAGAAATGCGACTAATGCATTTCATCGTACGACGGAGGGGAAACGGATTCCGTCGAAGCAATACCGAACGATGATTCGAGGATGTCCGTTATCCACTTGCGCGTACTCCAGAAATCTTGTAAGCTTCGTAGGAATTTCGATGCGTCCTTTTCATAAATCGCTTTATCATACCCTCGTCACCTCCGAGCGTGTCTCGTGCAACGACATACATCGTAGACTCATCGACTCGGAATATACCTTTCGAACGCGTAACGTTCGAATGTAGGGGGATGCGACAGAAAAAATCGACGGCGGTCTATATTTTCGAACGCTCAGAGAGTGGTCGCGAGCCGTGAATTTTGCCACGCGATATTTATATAGTAGCTTCAACGAGATAAAATCCAATCCAAAGAGTAGATTCTGAACCGAAACGCCTTAGCGACCGAGACCAAAAATAAGGCAACGAACAAACAAGCGTTCTATCGAGGTTAATCCTCTTTCCGATATAGCGGTTGCCCGCAAAGATAATCTTCGGCCACCTTCCGGTGCATTCACGGCGCTTTGATTCATCGATGGGATTTTGCAGCTGCGCGCAAACTCTCGCGCTAATTAACGAATATCGCCTCGAGCGGTCGAGAGCTGCTCAAAGAGGAGACGCCTTATTAATGCACCTCGCGGTATTGAACACCGTCGTTTGCGCCGTAAATAGGAAGATGCGTCTTTATCCGGACAATTTTCCACTTCCGCGTTTACCGCAGAATTTGTAGCCACGGGAGAAGCAACGATTATATCCGATACTTTTGAGCGTCGGAAGCGAGACCCTCCGCCAGAGGGGCAGGCGTCTTTCTTCGCATAACGGCAGTTGAAACTTTAAATTGTTCAATGAACGATACGATTATCGGTGGAACCCGAAGAGAGGCACGGCTTTACCCGCTTTCGACTCTCGGTCATCGTCGTCCGAATTTTCCGACGCGATGTGTAACGCCATTGCTCGGGTGGTTGAAAGCCCGCCTAAGCAGTGGTTCCCAGGTTACGAAGCTTCTCAGATCGATGCAGCGAGTTACGCAAACGCGAGGCTAATGATTGGAATTACGGTGCGAGCACAAGGGGGTTGCAAAACGGCCGATCGGTCTTACCAGTGGCCCTAACGTACCGCTTTCCAAGTTTAGCCGAATTTCGATAGCTCGATCGAGCGGTAGGACTGGCGCGAGCGGCGGAGAAGAGAAACGAGAGGTTCGTTAAGAAAAAAAAAAAAGCCGGCGTACGGAGCGTAGGGTATTTTAACGATCGCTTCACCGTCTTACCTCTCGCTCGCGGCCGATGTTCCTCAAATGTTTGCGCAGCGAGCAATATATTCGTTTTATATTCCTCTCATAGGCATCGATATTTTACGTAGAGCAACCCGCTCTCGCATTCTGATGGGGTCGTATCCCGGAACGCAGGAAATTGATTTTTCGCCCGTCCTCACTTCCGCTTTGTCCATCATCTTCCCGACGGAATGAATTTCCTCGCACGGAGGATTTGAGATTTAGCGCGATAGTCGGGCCTACGGGAACCATGAAGGATATTAAGCTTTTTCTTTTACGACGTCGCTGCGCCCTCGCGTCTTTTACGACGCTGCTTGTCTTTACCGTAAATCCCTCAATCCCACGGGAGCCGATTGACTTTCTCGCGGGTTACGAGGTGACGGGATCCTCCTACCGGTCTGAGATCTTCGAATCGCCCCCACCCCTCGCCCCCCCCCCCTCTTCCTCGGCTTGTTCGTTCATTAATGTATTCTCCTTTGGACCGCATCCCGCCAGCGCTCCTCATCCGCCAACCTCGCTTCCTAGGGGATTGTAGCGACACGGGATTCGCCGCCGTAATCTTCTTCCTCGCGCACTCGAAGGAGAAATAACGAATCTCGGAAGGACTTTACGTTTCGAAATGGCACTTCTGCAGGTGCTATTTTTAAACGACGTTCCGCAGACGGCGCGCTGCACGGTGGGAATAGAGGCGGGGGAGTAGGAAAAAGCCAATAAGAGTCACGGGCGTGCACGTGCACCGGCAGACTTCCGCTTCGCTATTTCGCATTTCAAATCACTATCCAAGAGCGCGTCGACGCGACCATTTGTACGGCTTGGGTCGGCGCCCCTGACACTCCGCCGACGCGAAGATTTCGCGAGAAAAGCGGGGCTTTCGCGTCTCGTGCGTGAAAGGATAAGCGAGGGAAGCGCCGCGGGATATAGAGCGACGATCCAGGAAACGAGCGTGCCGTTGCCGACGCTTAGAAGAGTACGACGAGGGTGCAATTATTCCGGCGCTAACAAGTGGAATAACGCGTGCTCCGCGTTTCGTTGGAGCACGAGCCATCCACTTATAACACCGCGTATAATTTGTACCACACCATCGAGCCTCGCAGGCTTCTACGTTCCGAAACGAAAATCTTGGCAAGGATTATCCAAATTCCCACGCGACTCGCCTTGACGAATACCGTCCAAATACTCCCACCCGCGCTCCTACGCGTGTCGCACCTAAACAGCGATCCGACCCTACAGTCACGCCGTTATAATTACCATTTTGCGTGCGCAATCATCGTTGCGCGACACCGAGCTGCCGTAACAATCCTCTACCGATTATAACGATCCTCCAATCCCGCGAGCGACAACCCCCGGGCTTTGAGTCGGGCCGCAAAACGAACCTCCTTCGCGAGACTTCCTTTAGCGGGTAGCAACTTCCATGGAGGAGAATTTCTGACATTTTCTCGTCCTCCAGGCGGGCAAACTCGCGAAAACTGGGAGGTTTCGTAGAATGCGACGTCGCCGGTAGGGAAGAACCGCGGGCGGAGGCGAGGTTCGTGGCTGGAGGGGCGGAGGGCTGGAGGGCCGGAGGGGTGGCCGACCCCGGCTGGGGGCGCATTTCGTGCGTTATAGTGGCTGTAAATTTCATATGCGCATTCCGCTCTACTCGTTTCGAGTCCGCCCGAATATACATATCTACGTGCAATTCGACGCGGTAACGGCCACCGCCTGCCTCGTCCCTATGAAAGTCTCCTTTCCACGGCCACCTGAATTTAAGCAGCACCCCCGGGAAAGCCGAACGAAGGGTGTGACGTCCGCGACGAATTTAGGCGGGGAAACAAATTCGGACAACGCGGTACAAACGCACGATCTTCGTTGGTTTATCGATCAACTCTGGGCGGAACTCTGGGAAATATCCTTCTACTCGTTTGTCAAAGACTCGTGGATCGTCGAGGATCATTTTTATCGTGTACGACCATAGTGTACTTTGTTGTGCAGAGAAAGCAGGTACGACCAGGTAAGCGTTATACGATAGGTAAGATATTGCGGGACCTTTCGAGCATAACGGCTCGAGGCGCCGTGGAAAGATACATGGGCCGTAAATCGATTTCACGGTCATATCGTTTAAGTAAGTACGTGGATGGAGTATTAAAAAAATGCGGATCGTAAAAATCGCGTCGAAAGGCGATTCGAGCATTTCGAGGCAGATGTCCAGTTCCACGAACGACTCGGTTCGATGCCGAGCGATTTATCCCTCGGTCGACCAGTGGTATAAATAAGTGGCGCCCTTCATCGGGAGGAGGGATGGCAATTTGATCCGTCGGATTCTTTGGAAACGTGACGTATGCCGGATCGTTAATTTTTAATCCGCCAGCTCTCTTTATTCTCACCGGCCGACTTCCCCGCGCAGATTCGGCACGCGCGACGTTATTTTAATCCCAGGGGTGACGAAATATTGCCAGGAGGACGTGCCTCGGGGGTGGCAACAATGGGGAACGGGGTTGGATCCATAAATTAGGGGCACGGAAATTTCGACGAGGGACGTTTCTTTCGTACCGTCTGTCGTCCCGACCTTTACGACCGACGAAGAATCTCCCGGAGTTCTTCGGCCGCCTTTCCATCCTCGCGACTCTCGATGCGAATTTCTGCGGCGGGGAAGGCGACGCTATCCTCCTCGTCGGATATTTCCGATTATCCGGACCCGACCGGAAAGGGTCTCGGACACCCGGATATTTGCGCTCGATGACCCTCGGTGATTGGCCAATCCTTACGCGCCATCCCGGCCCTTTCTTTCGGACGAGGGGAGGAGAGAAAAAATCCTGGGCCAGACGATCGTAAAATTCGCGCGGCGAGCCATGGCGATCGATCGGCGAGCCTCGCGCTCCGAGACGGCCGCTAAAGTATCGAGTATTCCAAATATTACATCGTTTTGCTACCCGCCGGAGGTGAAGCCATCCGGTGGAGAAAAAGAGCCCCGACGATGCGGTGCTGCATGAAAATTTCGAGAACGCACCCCGTCTATTCCACGCGCGAAACTACCTCCTTTCATCTTGTTTTCAATCTTCCACCTTTGCCCGCCGCCTTTATCCTCTTCCCTCCTCCCCAAGCCGCACCTTCATCCGGGGTTATCCCCTTCAGCGGGGCGTAGCCTCCCATCGACTAGGCGTATCCCCCGTTGCTCCGTACTATTAGGAGTTATTACGGTTTAAAGTAAACTCAGGAACCTCGACGTAAGCCACCGCGCGAACGTACCAAACGCACGCCCGTCTATCTATTAGGCGGGCCATTATCGTCGAGGTAAAGGCGGGTTTGTCGGGCCGAGTCGTAACCCTGCGGATCGGCTTTTCCTCGAGGTGGAAGCTACACCGAAAACGAGCGATCCGACGCGACTTCGGCGCGAGTTATTCCGCTCGACTCTGCGAAGCATGCTCCGACGATAAACCTTCCACCCTTTCCCCTCGCCTCACCCGCCACTCGCTCGCATCGCGAGGCGTTATTTAGCCCGCCTATTCGTTTCAAAGAACGAAGTCCCGATTATCGGCGCCAGGCGCCGTACCTCGCTTTCCGCTCCAAGCTCGAGATACGGGTACTAAACGCCGATTACGCCTGGACCGGTATCGTTAACCAACCGAGCACCGTAATACCGATCTGGTTACAGGAGTAGCATCGTGCTCATCGCGGTAGCTACGCGCTGAAACAATGCGGGTCGATCGTAACCCCTCGCACGTGCGTTGCAGTATTTTACCCACGATAAACGTTAACGCGGATGGCCGCGTTCTTTATTCATATTCGACATGAATCGGAATAGGCGCTTAAACCAGTAGGGTACGTTTAACCCCGCAGGACTTTAGCGTACCTTTTTACGCGCAATGCTTCTTTCGAATTTTAAATTCTTCGAATAGAGCCAACAACCGTTTCGGTGGATCGCCCCCTTTTTCCGCGAGGGTAGGCACGGTGATCGCGTAAAGTACGAGGCGGAGGACATTATAGCGGTCTACGATTATGGAGAGGAGAAATACGATGGGGCACGAAGGGGCTCGTGGCTCTTCTACGAGGCCACGGCTGCTTCGATAGTTCCACCAAACGAACCACGAGATTTTTAGGCGTCCAAGTTACCGCCGGTTTACGACTGCCCGCGGAAAATACGAAGATAAATATTTTTTACGCCGGCATCCAGGTGTTTTTGTTTATGCCGCGGTTACCGCCCTCAACGTTCCGTTATTATTTGCAGAATCCGGCGTGGGTCGCTTTTCGGTCAAACGAACGGACGAGTAATGGGTGGTGGATTTGCCTTGATCGTTGTATCTTGTAATAACCAAAAGCTACGCGGTACACCAGGGGTCGTCGTAAGACGGGCGAAGAAGGGATCGGCACTGTCAACGGATACACGAGGTATTTACGAAGATTCGCATCAAAGGAAATACGAGAGAAATCGGGTCGGATTTTGGATGCCAAGAGTTCGATCGGATGGTACGGCGAAGAAAATTTTTCTCGTGCTTAAAATTCCCCGAGGAGGTGGTAATCTTACGCGGGCGCCTTCCTTCCATTACCGATAATCACCAAACGCTCCGCACAAATCTCCACGGACCGCGGCTCCGCCCGCTTATGCACAAACTTGGGTGCATGCAGCGGCACGCATAACTACCGCTCACGAATCATACTTGTCGACGATAATTTCTGCCGTCTGAGAAGTTTAATCGAAACGTACACCGACGACGATTCTGTCTTTACGACGTACGGAGCGCGAGAAGGACTCGCCAAAGGTGAGCGTGCTCCTCCGGTACCCTTTAACCGCAATTTTGGCCACCTCCCTTCCGCTTCACCCCCTTTTTCTCTCGCCCCTCATCCCTCTGCACTTCGGCCATCCCGTTTTTGCGCTTACACGCACGAACGCTTTTGATTTCTTCGCGACTTGAAGGAGGCCTTGTTTCGAAGCGTCATGTCGGCCGGCGTATGTAGGTCGACGGGGTAGGATAAAGTTTCTCCCTCTCAATGGGCGTGGATGTTCCCTCCTACTGTCGGGGGGAATCAAGAGGCCTCGTTACCGATCCACCGTTACGAACGGTGCGAGCTGAATTTCTAGGATATCGTCGCTTCTTCTCGCGACACCCTTCGCGACAATGGTGCCGTCGACTCTGCAGGAAGAACTTTCCTCGATGCGCGCGGCAGCGTAGACCCTTCTCGGTTTGTCTCCTCGTGATTCCACGCTTACTTCGTTATCGTAGGCACGCTCTCCTCGAACCGTATCGATTGCTCCTCGCGCTCGCTGCGCGAGGAATACTAAACTTCCCCGATGTTTTCCACTTCCAGGATACGAGGGAAGCGCCCTCCCTCTCGTCTTCCCGAAAGATACGCGAGGGTGCCTCGAAACATCTTCTTGGATAATACTTTATTTACTTTGTTTTATACCTCGCCTCGATTGCCGAGGTCGGTCATCGAGGGCCGCGCCGCTTAAAACGTCCCGTTATTCGTCGATGCTTGGACCATGTGCTTGTACGCGGAAGGATTTGGAGTTGACGAATCTTTGGTATACGGTGCAAGCCTCTGCCAAGTGCCCTGTACACATTTCTTACGCACCTAATCGCGTTTGGAAATTCTTTCGCACATTTATTTTAAGATCATTCTTACGAACGCTGTATATTATTCCGAGCGAAAATCTTAAAATCGTCGACGTTAAATTCTCGGGCGTTCGGAGTAGGTGGATCCTATCCGTTATGCTATCACGCCCTCGTGTCCGAATTTTTTGCCCGCGCAGTGAAAGCGAGGAGAAACTTCCCCCAAATTATTAACTTCCTTCGACGTTTAACAACTAAACATCCACGTAGGGAAGTACACGCTTGTAAACAAGAATTCTCGAGTGCATGTACGAAAACAAACGCATTTGGGTTACGAGCCACCGAGGTTATTTTAACGGATCGTGGATGCGAGCGAGCAGGGGCGCGGGACCTTTACTTGGGCACGTTAAAAATAGTCATTTTCCCGCAGAGTATTCTTTCTGTGCCCGCGCGGTTTGCGCGAGCACGTGTCGTTGCGAGCCACCATCTCTTTTGTCCCTTTTCTTTCCCTTTTCATTTCTCCGCTCGCATACCCTGGGCTTTGCTTCGAGCGAAGCACGTATGGCCGGGTATTTTCTGGCTTTAAGAATACAATTATACGGCTCAAAATCACGACGACGGTAATCCCCGTATCGACCAAATTCGTACGAAAGGGTATTTCAAAAATTCCGTTCTTGGACCCTCGTCACAATCCGAACCGTTCGCTTTTAACGACTCGTACTTTAACGAGACTCGACCCACTTGCGTGGCAGCTCCAACTACGCAGATAAATTTAAAATTCGGGGCGTATTATTTCGCACTCGTCGATGATCGTGCGTCGATTATTCCGCTAGTGCATGTAAATGAATTAAATCGATGCACGGATAATGCATCGTTTACACCGGACACGCTTACCCACGAGGTCTCCGTCGGTTAATGGATGTTCGAGGAAGCGCCCAAACCGGGAAAAGGACCGAGAGGACCCTTGCGTTACGCGCACGCAAAGCGCCGTAAATTCGGCGCGCACCGATGCAAAAGCATCCTCCACGCGTCTCCATTGTCGAGGACAGCGGCGTCGACGTATACGCGAGAGGATGGTCGTCCTCGATAGCTACGCGAACGTATAACCGCGATCGTTGCGCAAGGCGCGCGAATCGCGTCACGGCCTTTACACCCTTGAGCCATTCTCCAGGATGAGAACGTCTGCCCCGAGGATTTGTCCTTCCAAGGACGAGCAAGTCGAGGGAGAAATGCGGCTGGACGGAGTCGTGTCCGAGATATTCGCGAGCGGAGCGGTGGTTTACGAGCGCGTAACCCCTGCGATGTAACGAATTTCCTGAACGGGGCTTATAGTAGGGCAGCCACGTATCGCGCAACGGAGGTTATAAAAAAGGAGCCGTATTCGCGGAATTTGGTCGCGAGTTTTGGCGAATTCTCCGATTCGTGCAGCGCGCTCGGGCCGTATCGAAGCAACGATCGGAACGTTGTCGAGATGAGAGCCGATAATGAAATTCGACTGGCGCGCGCGCTGCGATCGTTGGAAAACAGAGCGCTCGGCCGTAGTTTCGTATAATTCCTTAATTAGTCCGGGAGTCTGTTCGTTTCGATAGGAGGAGAACTCCCCGACTCGGTTGCACATAAGTTTCGAGGCCGTCGCGAATATGCACGGCGAGCAACGTCGATTGGAATTCGAAACTCCATAACGTTCGTTCGGCTGCAGGTTTGCGGGATGGTATTTATTAATCCAGCTTAGATTGGCAATTTGTCAGGATATCTCGTACTTGGAATCCCAGCGCGCTTCGAGGCGCAAAACATTCGGCGACACCGTAGGCGGACGACATTTTGCAACTCGTAAATCGCGGTCCCGGCGAATATCGCGCCTATCGCGATTTCACGGCGTTACATCGCCGAGAATGAGCCAACAAACAATGGCACGGAAGGGGAACTATCCCGCGTGGTTCGACCTAGATTACCGCCGGCCCAGGAACGTATGTACCCGAGGAATTTTAATTAAAAACCAACGTCGAGAGACAGCCGCGCACGGGCCTATGGAGGCACGTCGATTGCAGATTTAGGAATAATCGAACGATACCAACGGTAAATTAAAAATTGATCCCACGGTTTATTCATCGTAAACATTCGAGTTTTTGGATCATCGCTGCGCGTCATCCGGTAATATTTACCGCTATGCTGGCTGTAATTTAAAAGCGGTTCGGACCGATTGGAAACGAATTTTTCTCCAACCCCGTCGGCTCGCATCGCGCGGACCGAGACGCGCATCACGGGCGAATAAACTTTACGCCATTGGCGACGGCGATCGTTGCTTCGGCGGGGGCTAGAGATTAACGTTATTAGAATACGCTTTTTAAATCGAAGGCGCGTCTCTCGATGGTCTTTGTACGTTGGCGATTCCCGTCACCACAAGGGCCGACATCGAGAAGAACATAATGGCACTGCGACACGTCCTCCTTTCTTCGCGTACATCGGACGAATCCATCGGGATTAGGTGCGCGGCTTTCGACGAAAGAATCGGCCCGATCGACTCTCCAACGCTCGGTTTGGGGGATGCGTTTTCATTTAATCTCCAACCTCCCATCGGTCTTTCTCGATAACGCGATACGATACATATTTTACAAACCCGCCATATCGTCGCTTAATCGGCGAAACGAGCGTTCAATTTTGCGATACACGGATAACGTCGAGTTATTAAAAACAGGTAGAAAAAAGCAGATTTTTATACGCGCGCCGTACAAAATATACTGCGAAGCGAGTCTGCGCGCAGTACGCTTTTCGGATACGTTCTTCGGATCGGTCGCAGCCCTACCGAAGCACGCGAAAGTCTGCATCGCGTACCGGCTGTGCCTATTGGTACGATTTGCTTCGACGTTATCAAGGACGATGCTTCCTCGATTTCGTAGGTGGCGCTGACCGATAAAACTCTTTCGCTCTTTCACCTTTTTTTCCAATGCTCCAAAGTCGTTCGCTTCGATGTGTCGCGGCTGTAACGCAAAGCGTCTGGCAGAAGCCAGATGCGAACGTCATGGGCCGAACGATGGGAGTATCGTCCCGCACCTCGATGGTACGTGGATTCGAAGGATGGCCAAAGGAGGCGTGCGTTGCGTGCGCGTAAACGCGGTCATATCGTTGTTTTATGCGCCGCCGGCGTGTAGGTACAGGCGACACGGTGCACGTAAAACTGGCATGTTGATTCCGGCATAGCGACGTTACGAGCGGCGTCTCGTTTCGCCGATGTTGCGCTTCTCACACGCGATGCTTTGACGGGCCAACCGGTGATTTCGCGGCCTCGAATTCGAGTCGTTGCCCGAGCACCTGGCCGTCTATCCTTCCAACGGTCCTACGGCATGCCGCTTCTCGAAAACGCGACGAGTGCTGTCGCTACGCTTTTCTTCCTCCACCGTCACGACAGCGACCATATGTCGATCTTCCGATCCTGACAAACTTGGCCGTCGTGGATCATTCCTACGGACGTTTGCTCGCTTTCGTCGAGCACCAGTATCGAGGCGAAGAACGATTCAATCGAAAAGCCGTCGATAGCTCTGGATTCGCGATAAAGGAATCGAAGAACGAATTCGGTGATTGATCTTGAAATCGCGATAAAATTCGTTTAATCGGGATAACCGTAAACCGAGCGGATAATCGGATCGGTAAGTTAGTATCATCGGTAATGGTAGCTCGGTATACGCTCGAGTAATGTTACCGAAAGAAAGTCAGCTAGGAAAGGAGGTTTGGTAAATACGCTAGCCCGGCATTGCGTCGTTTTACGGTCCAGCTCGTGATAGATGTTTCGGGAGAAAATTCCCGTCGCGTAACTCTGTGGCTTTTTTCCCTCGTTGTTACGTATCGCAGAGGTTGGCGATTGTAAATCGAACCGGATTTACAAATAACTCTCCATAAACGGATTTCCCGGGTAGAAGTCAAAAATGTAAATGGAAATGTTCCGCTCGTGCAAACGGTAAAACAGCGGCTTATAAATATGTATCTGGTGGCGGGCCATTTTTGTCGTTTCTGGGGTGCGCGGGTGCGAGGAAAATATAGAGAGAGGAGAGGAGAGGAGAGGAGAGGAGTGGAGAGAGGGGGAGGGAAAGGCGGTAAACAAAGGGAGGCTTCGTAACGTTATTCAGGGCCTGTTTATCGACAGGCACTGCATATGGATGGTGATGGATGTGCTTTATTTCGGGGCACACGAGGCCCGACTCCTCGACGGGAAGAAGCGCGAAGAGGAGAGGGAAAGGGTAGGGATAAGCCGAGTCCGTGGCGAGAGGGTGAGACGGAAAAAAGTTGGTGGAACGAGGCACCGGGTGATGGATTGGCCGGGGCCAATCACCTCGTTTGTATCCATTTGCACCGAATATTGTTCCTACGATCTCGCTGCGCGCCTTTTTTCCATCTGGCAACCGGACGGAGCGGGGAGGGGCGGGGAGGGGAGGGGGTGGTGGCGGGGGTGGGCAGTGATTCATCTTAACCAAAGAAGATGGGAAAAAAAGTCATTACGAAGGCGGCGTTTCGGTGCGAACAATGAACGATGACAGCGGCAAAAGAACCGCCGTCTCATCCATATATATTATCGCTTAATGACGATTAATTTTCATTACCGCGTCCTTGCCGGGGTAATCTCGAAACTCGAAGCGAGACGCGAGCCAAGCGATTTTCTTTACTTTCCTTTTCATAACGCAGCTTCCCTCCCTCCTTCCCGCCGAACTTGCTCGCTGCTGGAAAATTTACGAAGCCGACGGAAGGGCCATAAATAATTCACCGCCAATAACGTTATCTCCCGGCCCGTCGGTTCGCGCCCTTTGGCCCACCCCCGGACCTCCCCTCTGCTCCTCGAAGGAAATCGGGGCGCCGGTCCTTGGAGCGCCTTCGAGCGAGCAGAGCCGCGTGCCCTGCGAGGGAGCGCGGAGGTCTCCTCGCGAGGGCACGCGCGGAGATGGAATTTTTCAGTTGTTTGTTTCGCATAGTTTCCGCGGTATGGTAATTCCGGCGCATTAGCATAGCCGGGCGGGGAGTAGGTGGGCCGCGAGCCGAAGATCGGCGGGGCGGTTCTCGCGGGACAAGAGGGTGAGAGGGCAACGGCCGAGGCAGGGCCTGGCAAATGGGAATAACACGGCGGGACGTAGGGGCAAGGGTGGGATGGGGCGAGGCTCGTCGCTCCTAGTTACCGGTTAACGAGTCGACTGATTGTCTATAAAACTTGCTAACAAACTCTCTCTTTCTTCGTCCTTCGGGCGTGCCTCGCCTCTAACTGCCATTCCCCGCGCGACCCTTATCGCGGGGGCTTAACGCCGCGCCTCCTTCGACTACCCCTTGGAACTTGCTGCAAATTGGAAAATATAAAATGCAAAGTCGACCTCGATTATCGCCCTCGCAGCTACGCTCCTCGGAGCATCGGGCCGCTCGCTTCGCGGCGTCACGGAGCAAAGGAGCATCGCTCGATCCCCCTCCTCCGGATTATCTCGGGGATTTGACGCGAAATCGAGCGGTTGCTCATTTCGAAAATGACCTCGGACCGAGCGTTAAATCGCGGAATCTTGCTCGGAGTCGAGCGGAGATATTACACCTGTCGAGTGGAAAAACAAGACGGAAGAGGTGGACGGGAGAATCCGGGGGTTCGCGTCGCTGGTCCCTGGGAGAAATTCCTGAAATAGCCGGACGGTGAGGCCGATTCGAAGGGCGGCGTCCTGGTAAAAAGGGGGAATACGCGGCGTGGATCTCTTTATGCCGCCAGGAAACGCAAAGCCTCGAGAACGCACGAGGATTCGCTTATTCAACGGCGAGAGGGCCGAGAGGGCCGAGAGGGCCGAGAGGGGGAACGGACTGTCCCCCTTTGTCGCATCGGCACTGCCGCTCCTCCCTCCCGGCCTTTCCATCCGCCAGCGTGATTTCATGCAAAGCACTGCTTTCACGGTGCGGTAATTTCATTTTCCCAACGAACTTACGGCCCTCTCGCCCTCCGCGCCCCTCGAGCCTCGCTCCCCCGCACGGCACCGCTCCACAGTGCTGCCTGCCGCCCTCTTCCTTTTCACGGAACAGCGTTAAACGCGTAGTTTAGTTCGTCCGGATCTCCGTCGGATCGTATTCAGCCGACTGTTCGCGGCGCGTCATCGGCCGCGACGATGCAAATTCTACCCCCGTTTACTTTTCAAAACACCGCCGCGATTCATCGCGCTCTTGCGCGACACCATTTATTCCCGGGCGTTTTGCATGGGAAATGAGCGGCCCTTCGGGTCTTCCGAAATTCACCGGCTTCCTGCGGAGAGGAGAGTTTTCCCAAGGCGCTCGCTACTTTGCGTTTCGCCCGACTGCAGGCGCGGAAAAAGGGGCCGGGAGTATCCTCGCTATGATTTCCTTTCCAAGGGATTCCCTTTTACAGAATCGCTCGCTCGGTGGCTCATCTCCGGTAGGAAAAGGGTATTTCTCTTGGAAATAGACGCGGCATTCGGCTCGATTTTACGTGCTCGGACGAGCGGGCATGTCTCCGATCGAGTTAGAAATTTTGAAAGACCAGCAGTCCGCATCGCGCGATCGGGTGGTTCTCGAGAAAAACGTATCGACGAACGGCTCGTGGAAGGAACGTTGCGCGGCGCGCACAATCCGTCGTTAAATGTCCTCGAGCGCGTGAATATCGAGCGACGAGCGGTGATTCTCCGAGCGCGGTATCTTCGAGGACGAACGGCCGCAAAATCGCGCGTCCGCTCCATGCAACCGCGCGTTCCAACTTCCGCGAATGCGGGACAAATTCGGGGAGGTGTACGCGCGAAGTCGATTACGCTCGAGAGCATCGATCGAAGTTTGATCGCTTGTACGGCTCAATGGCTCAGGAGTAACCTTGACTTCTGCTCGTGGCTCACTTCGGGGTTGCGCCAGATCGTGGAAAGGCCTTCCATGGACACTGCCTCTCTGTACGAATTTCGAAAGCCGTATAGCTCGCGTCGCACGCGAGAGCGTACCGAGCAAAATTCCGGGGAATTTATAAATATTCTCGAATAACGAACGGACGGGACGCGTGGGCGATGCTTCGTATAAAAAGAACCGAAAGAGTCTCCCCGATAAGCAAACTTCCGGGTCGCTCGTTCCCCGATAATCAATGCGCACAGCCCCCCGGCTGTGTGTCACATTTAAAAGGAGGAAAAAAAAACAAGGATAATTTCCGGGCACAAATGGAAAGTCTCTTTGTTCGTATATTTTCGATTACGCGCCGGGAAGGCGAGTAACGCGGATCGTAATACCGGGGGCGAATGAAACGCTGCGCTGGGAGACGCGCGCTTTCAATATTGCCAGCTATTTAATCGGTGGAGAAGCACCGAACTTTGTAACGTATTTTCATTTTGGCCGGATATAGCTCCGTATAGACGAGTTAGCGCCGCGGCGGAAGGCGGCCCTCGTTTCCGGGGTTAGGAAGTAATCCCAGGATCATAGGACGTACAAACGACGGGATACGACTTACCAGGATGTGTCCAGGTCGCGAATATAGCGGCCAGGGAGGCCGCCTGCGGGGCTTGGCCGTATCGAGGACATCAAAACCGTACGTGCCCGACATGTGGACCGACCACCTCACGATTCGCCTATCCTCTGCCCTCCTCTTTCCCTCTTCGCCCCTTCTACCCCGCCACCCTCGAACGATCGCGGATATTGTTTATTCCTTTCCTATTCCCGGTACGCGAGGAAAATTCTTGGCGAATAGACCGTGGCGCGCTAGAGGACCGATCGCTTTTCCTCGCTTCGACGAACGAGGGCGGGCCGCAAAGCGGTGCCTCGGCTCGAGGAAATTGGTCGGTGCTTAAGGGATAGAAGAACCGGAAGGAGAAGTGCGAGGAGGGAAAGAATGCGGGGAGCTTCTACCCTCGAAGCTCTCGCTCCTTCACGATTCATCCGGGATCCTTTACATGCTAATTCTTTGCGCTCCGTCCTCGGCATGTCTTCCGCGGGGGCGATGCTCGATACCTTCCTCTTGGATTAATTTATCGCGATCGCGATAAACCTCGGGGAAACGACGAGGGAACACGACGGTACTCATCGCGCTAAACGTCCTTCGAACGGATACAAACGCGATGCGTCCTCGACGGCGGTCGTGCACTTTCTTACTTCTATCTCGACAAAAGTCTTTCGATACGTTTGCCTTCTTTTACGCGCACGAACCACGGTCGAGGATAAATGGAAGCATCGCGTCTCACGATAGTCCTTTCTCTATGCGGTATCGGCAACGCGCGTCCAAATCAATGAGCGCGAACCGAAAGTAGACCAAAAACTCCGAATAACCGAATAAATGCCCGGTATGCATAAAACATGGAAAAAATCCGGAGTTACTGGCTGCAGAGACTCGGGGCGTTTGGAAGCGGAAAACGAATCTCTGCCCACGACCCACACCAGCCCTCGTCCCATTTATTTATACGATCGTCCACGGCTCTTCGCGAGGTCGCCAGGCCGGATCCATTAAACACCGCATTTCTAGATCCTTGTCTCTCCGTCTAATGGAAGTTAAATCTTTTACCAAAACACTCCCTGCCGCGGCGTGGCCGTACACGAGTTCCAAGGGCGTAGGGGCCACGGGAGAGAGGGGAAGGGGAACGTGAGCCGGGTTAATTCGCCGCGATATTGTGCAGGAGTGCAAAGTTGGTGGTTGCTCATCGAGTATGCACCATCCCACGCGGCTGACACCTCATACACGAAGGGGCGTCGCTGGATGAGCGTCGGATAGCGCGAGTCGAGGGGGAAGGGAGAGTCTGAGCTACGATAAGAGGGTGGTTAAGCCACGTACCTTCGTTGGACGCGAAAGGGCCTCCCGATCGATCGGCTCTGCGGATCGAGATTCCTGAGATACGGACTTCCCCGATGCTTTCGAATCCGTCGGAATTTTATAGAATATGAAAGAGTTGGGCGCGATTCTCTCCTCGAGCCTTCGCCCACCGCGAGTCCATTTTTATCGATGAACAAGGAATTGCACGATGAATATCGAGGACGTGCCGGGGGTCTTTCAGAGCCCATCGGGGCGTAAAGCGGCTGCTATCGGAGCCTAGGGTTAAGACACGCTGCGAAGACGGACTTTTTCAAAGGTTCCACATCGAGCGCAAGCGACTCGATCGAGCGCCCCGCAAGATCTTCTTTCCCGAATAAACCTTTATAAATTATTCCTCGCCCCGGCCTCCGTCTAATATCTTCGCCCTCATTTTCCCCATCCCGGGCTCCTCCGACGGCTCAGCTTCGCGAACGAGGGTTGCAACGAACTTACCGATGATCCTGAGATATTTACTCCATCGCTTCGAAGGGCTACGAGGGTGCGAACTCGCGAGATGTCGATCTATCGGGCTCGAATAAAACGCGTTTCATTCGCGAGGTACGAAAAACGGAGGACTCGAAAGGATCCTTCGACACGACGTGGCCATTGTAAATAATTTCTCGGTCTCGCCGGATCGATCGCGTCCCCTCCATCTCGGGGCCTACTCGAATCTTTCTCCTTCTCTCGTCCCTCCCCACGGGCCGAGCGGTGCGGAAGTTTTTGGCCGGCATGACTTATGTACACGGTGATTTTGAAAGTCGGGGGTGGCGCGCCGGTGATAAGGGCGAAGGACTTGACGGGGTTGAGAAGTTCATGCCCGAGGACGTTGGGAGAGCCTGGCCAGGGACGGCGGCTTCATCGAGGAGGACGTAATGCGCGTCGATTAAGAGTTTCCAAACGAGACAACGTCTATATCCATTAGGGCGTCGGGGGAGGGAAATTCTTTTAAAAGTCCTTAATGCCCTCGAGTACCCGGCGCTCCGTCGTCTTCGGAAACGGATTACTCCGACGAACAAAAAGACGATCGCCGGGCGTTTGATAATAGAATTAACCCGAGGTGGAAACAAATCGGCGACTCGATAAACATACGGCCGGGGGAAAGCTCTTGAGCGGAATAATGCGCAAGTCGTTTTCCCATCACCGTCCGTGCGCCCTTTCGAATAGAAAGACGATGCGCAAAGTCTCGTGTGCCGTTGATGCAACCTAAGAAAAATCCCGAGAGGAACGTGGGTCTAATTGGTTGGACGAAAAGCGCACACCTCGCGCGTATCCTCGAGCTAAGCGTATTATATGCCGACGAAAGAGGGTGGAGCAAAAAAGGTAAGTCGTGGGATTTGGCAGATCTCTCGTGAGTGCGCGGATTCTACTCCGTTGCTCAGCCTGCCGTACCCAGGAAATAAGTTTCGGAGGATCTTAGAGGCGTAATTAAGGCGAAGCGTTCGATTCTGCTCGGTGGATGTCGGTGGAAAATGTCATTGGCTTCGGTGCATCGTCGTCGAGCGTCGAGCTATAGGCGATCAGTCCGCGAGAATCGTTGGCGCTTCGGAATGCCAGTCAGGTGGGCGCGTCCTCTGGCTGCGGGCGACATTGATTATTCGATAAGAGAAAAAAGGCCGCACGGTTTATGAGATAATCCTATCGCGCCGCGGGAGGACGGCGGGTGAAGGGTGGGTGGGGGGGGGGGGGACAGGTTTTCGGGATGAAGCTGGAAAAAGAGTAGAGCCACGGAAGGGGCCAAGGGAGGCAGCGTCATAAGCGATTCGAGGCACGTGTTTTCCTCTCCTTTCCCGGCTCACCTTGCTCGGCACACGGACGTCCGTGAGAAACCCCGCTTCTCCGGCCGACTTCGATTCTTAATTTCCGAAAGGTTTTCGCTACGCGTCTAGCAAAAATGACGCTCCCACCCCCGCGTCTCGCGAATCGAAATTTCCGAGCAGGTATTCGACTTCCAAACCGTTTCTTTTATCGGTCTTTCCCGCGACGAAATCCACGGGAAGGACTGCGGATTTTATTTCGATCCCTATCCATCTCTCTTCGGTACTTTCCTGTAATTCCATTCCTCCGCGAAGCTGGATTCCGAGCCGAGATGAATGGCGCTTGCGGTGAATACGATGGGAATGATAATTTTTGAATCGAGAGATTTGAGGATCGATGGAAATGGGGTCGAAGAGAGAAAGAGGTATTATTTCGAGGGGGAAGATCTTGCTTTCTCGGCAGGGAAGATAGTCGGCTCCGAGCGGAAGATCTTTAAAAATTTCAATCCGTAATGCGAAGGTGCGTTATCGACGAGCATACGCGATTACGGTTCATATCTCTCCACCCAACGCACTTCGTTGACTTTACGAATTTTAACG
Source organism: Ampulex compressa (assembly GCA_038496175.1). Taxonomy (NCBI): domain Eukaryota; kingdom Metazoa; phylum Arthropoda; class Insecta; order Hymenoptera; family Ampulicidae; genus Ampulex; species Ampulex compressa. The sequence goes on along the minus strand of JBCFXI010000240.1, from coordinate 110,402 downwards.
CGACTTTTTTGGCCTCTTATCAAAACCACCCTCGGAGAATAGGAATATCTAGGAAAGAGCGTGCACGAGCAAGGAGCGACGAGTTCTGCGATGTATTTTCGAAAAGTACCGATGTCTTTCTGAAATTTGGAGAAATTTGCTGGGTACAGGCGGCGCCCCCAATATCAGGTTCCTCGATTACGAGGAGAAAACGTGTCGAAAATGTAGGGACTGCGGCACCATTGAAGCAGGAATGTGTGTTTCCATCCTTATTGAAGGAAATGCCCGAAAACCCATATGCCATAACTCCGCGCCCAATCTCGCAGAGTCTCCTGCCGTCGGCTGCAAATATACGCGAGGATGAAGCGCGGCAAAGTCGTAAAAGTTCCTCGCACCGTGCGTCCCTACAAGAGCGCAAAATGCAGTATGTAAATGTCCTAGGTATATACGCGTATCCACGTACGGTCCGTACCTTCGACGAGGGCGGTGAGCTTGGAAAATGAGTACGAAAGAAACTAAGCGCGTCGACCAAAGGCGGCACGTCGCAATTCTATAACCCTATCATCGATCAAAAAAAAATACAGGTTTTGCTCGATAGCCGAGAAAATTACCGACAAATTATTATTAGCCGTAAAATTACTCGAATAAGGGGACGTACGCAACTCGCTATTTTACGAGCCTGCGAATTTGTCGTTGTCTCATCGTGGACAAGCTACGTTCTAAAACTTACTCGACAACAATACCGCGATTCTATGAAGTTTGCACGTGTTTACGTCGGCGAAACTTTCCCGTGGAGTGTCGATTTAGCCGCGTTCAACGTAAACTCATCATCGAACCAGGTCGCTTATGTCACACGCGCGAAGCGACGAACGTGATTCGATAAAGCGGAAGAGATTTTGTAAACTGGCTTGCTCGGAGCTGGCGCGTAGGTAATATCTCCTCGAGGCCGGGATTTTAAGACTTCACGCACGTTGGTGCGTAAAACGAAGGGGTCGGGAACGACTTTAGGGGTCTCTTTCGAGAAGCGAGCGTTACTTTTTTGGTGCTCCTCGTAAAAATCTCCGATCGAAAGATCGCGTACTTTGAATTAACGAGTCGATACAAATGGGAATCGATCTTGCCGCGATGCTTACGCATCCCTCCTCTTTCGACTCGATTATCGTGATCGCTGTTACGCCGCGTCGCACGCATCGATTTATAAAATGCGCATTAACACTCGTCGCTTCAAAAGTACGGTGTACTCGACGAACTGTTTTATACGACGTCATTCTAGAGTAATATCTACGTCGCGATTGCACCTGAATACACCCATTGACGTTGCTCGGACGCGAAGTATGGGATAATAGTTGGGGTACGAACGACGCTCCTGAAACACGCGTATATTTACGCGATCATCGACAAACATTACTGCCAATTATGGCAAGTATCGATTAGGTTTTTAGTCGACGGTGAATACGTACGCCAACAAAATCAGGTAAATAACTTGTACCGAGCAGGTGTCTTTTCCACCGTTGAAATAACGTGTCGAACAAAGGAAGAAAACTACACTTACGAGATATCGCGGTGATATTCTCAGATGTGCGTTATAAAAATATAACGAGGGACAATTTGATACCTGTATGTATCCAAGCTCTACGGGTGAGAAATCCAAATCTCTTTTTCGGTAACCGGCAAAAGGAACTCTCTTATAATTCGTGTAGCCAATAGTGTACGTTTGAAGGAACTAAATTTATCATTCGTGCCACCCTCTCTCTTTGATCCTTGAAAAAAAGGGGTAGAAGGGGAAGGGCGATAATAGCATTGGAATGGCGGAGGGTTTGGCGAGGGTGGAGCGGGGCGACTAACGTGCACGAGCGACCGAAGAATCCTCGAGGCGCGCCGTGGTCCGGGGGTGGGCTGCTCGAGGAACCGGAAGAGCCGGTATCCAGCGGGATACGCCGGGCGATCGATATTCTGCCCGTCGATCCCCGCGTCTCGCCGAAGATGGAGTAGGTACACGTAGGTATGCCACCTCCGTGGCCTCCGTCTCCATCTTTTGCCCTTTTCCCTTCGCCCACTGCGCTCTTAGACTCGCAAGACGTCTTCGCGGCAACCGGAAGCGGTCGACCGTCGCGCGAAATATCGCTCGGAAATCTACGGCGCGATTCCAAGGCCGTTAAGAATCCGCAGTCGCTCGGAATAAAAGGAAAAGGCGCATAGAGCAGGTGCGCTCGTGTAGACGAGAGAATCGGACTTTTATGCGAAACATTTGGTTTCGAAAACCGCTCATCATCGATGGACGGTTCCGCGCGTGATACGTGTACGCTACGCTCTGTGAAATAAATATTTAGTGGTAGACCCTCGGCTAGATCATTACGGCGATCGACGAATTCTCCATACATTCTCTCAAATATCGAGTCACATTTTTATCGCGCGGCGACATCGAAGTATCGTGCGATACAACGTACAGTACGGAATGTCCTATGGATGAACATGTTTAATACCGCTAAGAAGCTGTGTACCTCGACATCGGGGTAAATCATGGTAGGAGCAGGCGCGTCGAAAGCGGATTACGACGTACAAGGTCTTCGAACTTAACCGAGGTAGGACTCTTCGGAAGGGCTCGTTGGGGTGGTGGGGGATAACGGACGTTGGGAAATTTAAGCGCGAGTTAAGGTAATTAAAGGTACACGGTGTTGCCCTCGCGAAATTCCGGTCACGCGTGAGCACACAATAGGGAGCAACATTTGCGTTCGTTTAATATTAGTCGATAAGAATTCACCGGGAGTCTCGGTAGTGTGAGAGCTAATTGCTGCACGTTCGGATGGGGTGATTAATCGCCACCTTAATTATCTCGCGTTACCTCGGTACGTTATTAGTTTTCGTCGTACATTATACGGCTCAACTTCGGTTACTTAGCCAGCTCCAGCTGCTCGGACAAGATCTTCTCGTGGCGGTGAGTAATATCCGAGATTTTAATCCACGGCCTACCGCGTCGGGATGAATAGTGGCCGAGAGATTAATTTGAGGATACCGCGAGAACCGCGCGAGGCATCGTGCGCGATACGTTCCCCGCATCCTTCGACTACCGATCTACCGATCCTCGTTCGTTCCTGTCAAACTACCGATAGCGACCAATACTTTTGCAGGTATACCTTTCGATACCTTGGCCGGGGGGTATAAATGCGTCGGGCGTCCTACTTCTCGCGTAGGCAACAACGTTTTCACAGTCGCTTGCCAATCTTTGCAGCTTTGATACTCGATATTGCGTACGTATAAAAAACAAATTGACGTAAAAATATCCAAAGAACGAACGGCCAGAGCAGTCTTGCAAAATTTCGAGATAAGGACTAACGTCGAAGCGAAACGCTTCTCCCCAAGAAGGCGTTGCGGAGTAAAATTAAAAAGCTATCCTCGCGCGGAGACTCCTGAGCTCCTCGCGAAGAAAATCTCGAACATCGAAATGGCGGTCGAGCAATGTACTCAGCCCGCAGGCTTCTAAAGTTGGCGGTGTACGAGGACGGGGCTGCGTATCGGCGTTTTCCGGAGGATTTTCCGGAGGAGAACCACGACGTAAGATCGGCCTTAAACATGGGAGCATATCGCCGGCATAATCCACGAAGACAAAAGGAGCGAGCATTCGGACTCCCAGGGGATGCGGCGAGCGTCCAGAAGAAGGGCAAAAGAGAGGCGATAGAGCGAGAGGAGGGGGAAGAAGGGGGTGGTGGTTCGGTGCGACGTGGTTCTGGCAGCTCGAGGGGAAAGATAGGGGAGGCTGTCTCCCGCGGGTTCTCCAGCAAAGTGGGAGTACTCATAAAACCTGGAAGCACGTGATTTCCCCCAGGAGGGGAGAGGCGGAATGCCATCTCGTTCTTTCTCCCTCCTTCCGTACTCCCGCGTTCTTTCTCTAGGCCGGCACCCTCCCCTCGCACGGTTTTTCTAGCATACGCGCGGCCGTTCCGCGGTTTCAGCCGCTAGAACGAGCGGAAAGAGCCGACGTGGAAAACAAGATGGTCCTGGAAGTCGATCCGCGATAGGGCCAGGGCTTCTTTCTCGGAGGCACGCCGGTGTAGCGGATAGAGGTTGGGACTTGCACGTGGGAGATTCGAGCTCGAATCCCGCCCATTACATCATTTTCCACGTAATGCGTATAACGTAGCTCCGGCAGTTGGGAAGCCATCTTCAACGGTAGGCCCTGGGCCAAACGACTTTGGCGGTCGGTGTTGAAAATTAATCGAGGACATGGAAGAAGAAGCTTCTTTTTCGCCTCTGGCCGATCCACGGCAAAACGAACGGCTTGTCCGCGAGTTTCTTGTCCGGGAAAATGAGGACTCGAGGCCATAAATATCCGCCGAACGAAATGCTCGAGGTTTCCTCGAGACGTCGGGGTCAAATAATTTCCTACGAGGGACTTTCCGCGGAATCGTCGATGTCTAACGCATTGACGAACGAGGATGGAATTGTTGGGCGAACAAGCGAGGGAATCAACGGTCTTGCGAGACGCGGCGTGGCATTCTCATGGAAAATTTCCACGTACCCTCGTTGGCAGCAGATTCGAGCGGTATTCGTTGCGAAGAAAATGGACGGAGTCTCGATGGATTTTACGATCCATTCGCGCTTATTTGGGACGCGAATCGAGCCGAAGATTAGTGTACAAAATGGTACGAGAGCGGCCAACGAATACTCGAGAGCGATTCGAGGAGTTCAAAACCGTCGAGATTGATTTGGCCAAGTTCGAGGCGGGAGGAGACCGATGGGCCCTCTCGAGAGTTTTGCGGTTCACTCGCAAAGAGACCCGCGAGTCTTTCGAATTCAGGTTAAGGGGTTAAATAAAACTTGAGCTATTTTACGAGAATTATATTTCGGGCGGAGCACTTACCGCGAATCGAGCGTTCGAGGGTCCGAGCACGAACTTCGTTTTAACGCTAATAAAACCCTCGCCTCTGTAATGACTCCGGTTTTCTATGGCTCTCCTCGGGCGTTTCTTGGGCTTCGGGTATTACACGTGCACGCAGCTTCCGGATTTCATCGAACCTCGGGGCTCTGCGTGGAAGATCGCTTTAATCGTCGCGAGTTATCGTCGACGCGAAACGACCTACATTGTCGTTCCGTTTTTTCCCGAAACACGGTTGAACGGTGCAGGAATTTACGACCAAACAAAGATACGTCTACGGCCGACGAAACCACTTTACCGCGCGTGGCGATACGCGTCTCGCGGCACAATTTTAATTTTATTCTATCCGAACGTGCCTTAACATGGGAATAAATTAATATCAAACACGCCTCGCGCCGCAGAGGAGATTAAACCGGCCGCCAACCGGTCCGTTCGCTCCCCTCTGATGGAAAAAAAGATAGCGACGCGGACGTATCCCGACTGTCGAACCAAATAAAAACGGGCGAAAAAAAGGGAAGTAACGCGACGGTGCTATTCAAAATCGTGAAATGCTCGCGGGAATCTGAAGCGCCGCGATGTTTGCAATTAAAGCCGATTAAGCGCTCTCTCTTTTCTACTCAATTCCCCGAGTAGTCTCCCCTTAAAAGGCGGGAGGTTTCGCGCCAGTCCCCCCCCCGCCCTCCCCTCTCGCCAACCCCGCCCCTCTCCGCCTGCCGCCCTTCGGTCCTCCCGTATCGCCCACCCCTTTTTCAGGGGTGCGGACCGGCGTGTATTTCGAAACGGATGCAAATTTACCGTTACACGTACCTCTTGCTCTCTCGAGGGCGAAAGCTTTGCGTTTTAACAAACTCCGTCTCTCTTCCTCCCCTTCTACTGCCTCCCCTCCTCGGCCATCGCTTCCTCCGGCCGCGCACTCGCGGAACGCATTAATTGTCAGTTGGTTTCGAGTCCGCTGGATTTTCTTCTCGCATTAATGCAAATCGGATTTCCAACTAACCGTCGCAAATTACTTTTCGCGACTCTTCCCGACGCGGTTAAAGCGAAACGTTTATCTTTATGCGAGTAAACGCTTTGTATACGTAAACCGAATTATTAAGATTAACGTTGGCATAAAAGGCGGAGCCCTTTTTTGCGACTCAAAATTATGCCGGAGCTCGAACCTCGTAGCGCGTTCGAGCTCCTAGCCAACGACTATTTACTCTTTCAATTTCCGTTTCAGACGCCATAATTACTCGAGCGATGTACATGCGTATACCTTTAGCCGTATTCCACGAAGCGGATCACGAACGTATTCTTTCGCCAAGGATTTGTCGCGTGGAACGCGTTCGGCTCATCGACCCACGCAAATCCCGTACCTTTGAAACAAAAATTCAAACCTTTGTTCGCCATAGTTCGCGGTTTGCACGTCGCCGTTCGACTCCAAGTCGAATAACCAGCTTCTCTCTCCCCTCTTCGGCCACACGGTGTTCGACGATCGTTCGAGTCGTCTCTTAGGGCCGATATTCGCCTCACAAAATCTCCAAGAATCGTCGCGAAAACTCGAAGCCGATCGCGACGCGCTGAAAGGGAAAAGGCGCGAGAGGTCGATCTCCGTGGAAAAGTTTCTGGGCCACATCCGCGAAACGCTCATTTCCGATTCAACGACGGACCGATGAAAAGCCGGAAAGTTCAATCGGTTTTGCGAGTTTAAATGCGCGCCGAACGTATGTCGCCTTCCGTATATATTCCGGTACAATGGCGACTGCCGTGGTATCCAGCATCGAGGAAGTGCTTTTAAAGACTGCCCGTGCTGGAATACAATGGCGCGAAAGGAAAAAGGGAATTTAAAGCGCTCGTAGCGGGTCTCACCGATGCCGGGAATCGATGCCAGTGGATATGCTCGCTTTTTCGCGATCGCGTTGCGCCTTTTTTCCCTCCTCTCTTGCCGCGACCTACTTTTACGCGATGGCTGGAAACCGACGACCGAACGCGAATTTTTCCGAGGCACGAGACGGATTTCCCCGAGCCGAGATCAATAGGTTTTATCGCGACTCGCGACGCGGCGGCCCGCGCGGCCGGCTTGTCGCCGCGTAATAACGTCCTCGTAACAATATTCTCGCGTAAAAAAAGATCTTCGGATGCGTCGATCCACGGATCTCGCAATGATCGATGCTCGCCTACGTCCAATAACCGTTTCCTGCATCGTCGTTTACAAAGTAGCCTACGCTCGTAAAAATAACGGGTAACTGGTATCCCCGTTAATTTTACGTCGCGTAGCGATAAAACGGCCAAGATCGGCGGTGCATCGATTTCACTAGAGTTCCCGCCAGTTGGGAAACACTTCCTTGACTCGATCTACAATTTATCGTCTTCCTAATATACTTGCGCATGCACTTAGTAAGTTCGCAGACGGGATTTGCATACATCGGCAAGGATGCTCGACGAGTCGCGTACACATCGACCGTAGGGCACATACGCGCCATGGCACACGCGCAACCAGCTCTGGATCGCGTTCGAACGCGTCGCGGCCAAGGAGCGAGGAGGGGGGGGGGGGAGGGAGAAGGGGAAAGAGTTGGTGCCGGAGAGAGAAGCAACGATTAAGTCGCGAGAGGAGGAGGGCTGGGGGGTGGAGTGGGAGGGGGAGACAAAGAGGCGACGTTAGCAAAGTACGGTAGTGCACCGGGAGAGCAACTGAAAGGACGGTGGGCCAGAAGGATGCACCGACCGGCACGTTGCACATTGCGCCAGTGTGCTTTTCAGGGACGTTGCGCGGCTCGAGCAGCACGGGGCTCTCGGTCTGCGCGGAAGAACGGGCAAGCGGAAAATCGGGATAGTTACGGATATGACTACGGAGATTTATAAGCTGCACGGGCTACGGCATCTGCGCGAGCATTAACGGGCTAGTCTCTATTATCCCCCCGACACGGGCGCGCCTTGGATACGACAAACTCGTTGCGACTGTTTTTGCTGCCAACGAGAAATCGAGAGCAGTAAAATCGCGGGAGAATTTTGATCGCGATGAGGAATGGCGCGATAGATTGCCAAAGTGGCCGATCGTTGTGCCGCGATCGAGTTAACGCCCGAAGGCACGGGAAGGAGGAAGCTCGATATTCTAGCGCAGCTGTAACCGCTTCCACGAAGAATTATTTTTGATTTTCCTTTTTTTCCATTTTTTAATCTATCGCTAAATCATGCCTACAAAAAAGTTTTACCGTTTTACCAGGTGTTGGGAGGGACGGAGCTGTAAAAAAAGCGTCCAATTTGTTCGTTTAAAAGTAGCTGTTATAATGAATATATTTCTCACCGTACCATGGTTCAACGATACTTGCATAACGTGTAAAAAAAATTGCGAATAAAAAATATACGATAGCTACCAATGCTACTCCGGATGCTTATTCAACGATAGATAAAAATCGACGAATACATTTTGTCGATGAACGGAGTTCTGGATCTCGACATCGTGGTTATCCGAACGGACGGGTTGAGCGTCAAACGACAAACAATCGCCTTATTCTTGCCGAAAAGCATTCGGAAATGTTCAGGGATGTGCTAAATTTCGAGAAAACAATTGAATTTATTTAAAGAGAATACTCGCCCACAACGGGATTATGGTTGAAAATCGAAATATCGTGGCGTTACCACGAATAATCTTGGAGAGCGTGTATTCGCGTTGTCAAAGCTTAATTGGCGACCGATCGTGCGTTTGATAATGGTCCGCGGTGTCGCGATTCGGTGGTAAGGATGGGAAAAAAACTTTACGAGCAGGAGGTAAATTTACGTTAAGCTGAAATTCGGAATGGCTGGCGGAGCGTCTGCGGCGATTTATAAATGGTAGGAGGTACCGCATCGCCGCGAGCATTAACGTGCCCCATTCGTTATTTAGAGACAGCGGGAGAATTAATAGAAACGTTAACCGCATTGCTACGTACCGCGGCACTATATTTGCGCAATCGTGATTTCCCATGACTTAACGGTGCGTGCTGCTTGAACAACCACGGGGAAGATATATTAATCGTTATTTACCCCGCGAATCGAGGCACGAGTACGCGACGATAGCGAATGTGGGTCGAGTGTCTCACCGACATCTGGCAAGTACTCGGCATAAGAACTCGTTGGTGAAGAGGCTAAGGCTTGACGGTGAATGGGGGAAAGGCCCAGATTCGTATTTCGTTTGTTCAACTTTTCTTTAATCAGCCGTATAACGTGTAACGTGTTTCTGGTCGGTATGGGTTTGACGCAAAGGATACCTTTTGAGCCAGAATTTCGAAATTCGCGTCGAAACGGTCGTGAGAGATTTCTCTAGCTGCGCCGTACGTTGACCCCATTGGATGGGCGTCGGTAGGGGCTTTTTCATTGTCGCACGTAAATGCCTCCCCGTATGAACGGCGTTATTTTATCTTCTTCTCCTTCACGAGAAATGCTCCTCGAATGAAGAGGACCTCTTTACCGCGCTCGAGAGTCACGGCGTACCTTTGTGCCGGCCACTTCAAGAACTTGATTCTTTCGCTGTAATTCTCTCGAGAAGCTCGCCACCTTTCTGCTTCTGGTTAGTGTACGCCCAAGGATCTATTCCCGATTTGTCCCCATGCCCTGCGAGCGATTTCTACGCCATCGAATTACTTCGCGACGGTCGTGAACAAAATCGCCGTCTTATCGTTATTGCCGCGTCGAGCTTTAAAATCGTTGAAACGTCTCCAATGAGAGGAGAAAGACGATATGTGCCGATAGTTTCTGTAATATTACGCGCCGTGTACCCGAGATCTAAAACGGCGACGCGTTACGTACTTCGGCGTTACAAGCTCACGGTGGTATTGCATAAGCGCCTGGCAGGTGTCGGAGGGCGGTCAGGTTGTCTACCCTCTCGCATGCCACGGTGTGCAAAGTTGGTGAGAAGCATAAGGGTTGCCACGGAGCCAACGTGTGCGTGTAAAGAGGCTCTCGCGTGGAAGCACACACGGCGACACTCCGTGGACTATTTCCCGGAAACTTGGGCTGTGTACAGTACGGTTCACAACTATTGGGTTGCTCGGCAAATGTAGATAAACAGCTTATCAACGTCGTAACGAGCCATTTTTCCGACATTACGGAATTTCTTTCCGATATATATTATATGCGCTTAGCGAGTATTGCTTCTCTTGGTCGATACTAGCTTTGTATTTGTGTAACCAATAGCGCGCGTAATAAATCGATAGCGTGAATTATATTTGTAAGCTGCTTAGCGATGTTTTCAAATAGATAAGCGTCCGTAGACTCTTGTGGTGTATTGTAGATACACTGGCGGTCGTGTGTCTCGCCCTTCGACGACCCTCCTACCCCCCTCCCCCCGCCATTCTCTGCCGCGAGACGATTCGCCGCGTGTTTAAGCTTCACTTTTATGTAATGGATCGAGCAAAAGCTACGTCGGCTTACCTCCCGGCGACGTTCCCCGGATCTCGCCGTGATCTCCATTATCCCGGGTACTTGGGGATGGATGCCGGGATAAGCGTGTCTTACACCTCGCTTTTTCTTCGATTCACCCGACAACCGGTGGTACATTGTTAGGGAAGAAAGAAATATCGCGCACCTTCGATGAAAACAACGCCGGCGGTAATGACCGCTGAATAAAATTGGAGAAGTAAAAGGGAAATGTGAAAATGAATCGACGTATCTCGAATACGAATATCGATGTCCCCGATCGATCGTTCGAAACATTTTTTTTTAACGGACACTGGCGCGCGGTATATATGTACAGATACAAAACAAAATAACGAAGATCATCCTTGAACGAGTGGATTTTGAGGAAATTAAGGTACATCCTCGCAGCGGTATAAGCATGATTGCGCTTAGGAACGACGAAGATAATTACGTTAAGTTCGGGCAGGTTGATGGAGGCGTAACGGTTTTACGAGCCGCGCGAGGGGAGATTTAGGTGACTCGATTAAGACGCGATATTCCACCGTGGTAACGAAAATACTTAAGAACGCAATAAAGTGGTTTACGTCGCTCGAAAGCTGGCGCCGGCGTGTAGCGCGATCGTTCCTTAACAGCGCCTCGTTTCAACGCTGGTCAGATTTCAAACAGCGTCGCATTGCCGCTGCCGTAGGTGTACCGCCCATCGGAAAAGTCTTTTGTTTCTCCTTTCTGGTCGTTAACGCGCGAAGCTTTTATTTGGTAAGAGCAAAGCTTAGCGCTCCTCCCATTTTCCATACCCATTATTTTTGTACGGCAGACGCGATGACCGTCGAGTAGATTTTTCAACGCGTCGTACAAATGTTGATCCTCCATATTGAAACGACGCGTGCGATCGTACCGTTGCCCGCTTCGTTCATCCTCGATTTATCTCGATCGCTCCGAAACTTTACGCCAAACTCCCGTCTCTTCTCCGAGTGAGGAGCAGATTGTACTTGGAACGGAGCGTTATTATAATTTTCTATCGTGGTTCGAGCGATTGGGCTGAATCGCCGTACAAGTTTGCGGGTCGTTTTTGGATCGTTCATCGAATTTACGGTGACGAGTGCGGACTCCAGCGCGAAAAACGGGGGCAGAATCGAATACACGGGATGCGGAGGAGCGAATACGAGCAGGAGGCTACGTAAACCTGACTTTGCAATGCGCGTAGGGCGGCCGCATCGTGCCTCCGCATAAAAGCGGGGCGTAAACCGAGTTCTAAAGAAAGTTCGGCAAATTTTATGGCATACCCAATGCATTTCCTTCGTTCCAGCTCCCTCCGCGAGCTCGTAAAAGCCTCACTTTTTCCGATCGCGCTCGGCGCTACACGAGAAACCCATAACTTATTTCCCCGTCGCCTTCGTCAAATTCCTGCCAATTTCCCTGGTAATAAAGATATTACGGCAACTGTTTTGAACGAGCGGAGAAACGCCTCGGGAGCGTGGCTCGCGAATGCGCGAAGTTCGTGTCCTGGCGAAAAGTCGGGGAGCGCCTTTGCGCCGTGCGTCGTAGAAAATACGCCGATGCGCGCCGCAAATAATCGATTTAATCGGTACTGCCCTTCGTGCCGGCGCACTTAGCTCGTACTTAAATATTTACGCCCATATAACCCGAGGTAAACGCGCGCATCGTGCGTGCAAAGGTGCGGCAAACTGGCCCCGTCCTACGACGATTACACGCGAACGTTTACGCAGGCACGAGCGCAAATATGACTTTACGCGTTTCACAGCTCTGCCGCGGGCAGCATCCAGCACTTTTTGGGATTATCGAGGGAACTCGTAATCGGCAGGCTATTGCCCATCGGCAGAAGGTTTCCGGGAAAATACACTACCGTTCGAGAATCAAATTAGTCGAGCGTATCGACGCGTAAATATGCGCGATCTTTCGAGCGTCGAATGGTGGCCGGAAAAGCGGGCGCTGCGGCGCGGCGAGGGTAGAGTATAATATATTAAACGATGCGAAAATTAATTAATTTCCAACGGGTTCGGTCGATTTATTCGCGAGCGTATCGCGTTCGGCCTATTCCAATTCGCCAAGGCAAACATTCTCGATAACGAAACGCGATTGATAGGGCCGATTACGCGGATGATCGTCCGGGCCGCGCACGTTACTACGGGTAGCCGGCTCTCCACCGCGCATACTCGCCGATGTATCCTCGAGCGGTGTGAAACGACAGTGCCATCGACGACGACTCGGACGCTTCGTTAATAACGACCATCTCCGGCGCCGTGAAACGCCCGTAATAATTGGACCGCTCCATCGAGACAAACGGATCCAACTGCTCGTACCTACGAATGCGATTGCCGCGGGATTCATTTACTTTTTACCAACGAGAATTTTATCATGCCGCGCGCGACCCTTTTGTCCGGCCGGACGAGCTTTTGCGCCGCTCCGCCCGAAAGATGAAAGTCAGGTGCCAAATTAATGTCTCTGCGCGAACTCGGAGATACGCGCTATGGTAAATTCCATTTTACGTACCGCGACAGTAACGCTGGATGAAAGCGTTTATTTGATCCGTACCCGCTGTTGGAAGATAGAGTCCGGTTATCGCGATAATGGTTATTGGCAAGAAACTAATGGCGATCAAACACTGTAAGAGCCTGCGCGAAGTGAGCGTTTACCTAACGCGGAACTGCGAGTAGCGCGATTTTCCCCACGAGGTCCAACCTCCGAGCCTATCTCTCCACTTATATCGAGCTTCGAGTCTGAAAGCGCTAGAAAACAACCGGCGGGCACGCACGGATCGAATCGCGGTGCGCTTTCCACGAGTTCTTCCGACGATCGGAGAAACGAACCCGAGTATATCGTCCGTTCCATCATCGACGATCGCGACGTGGAATAATCTCTCGGACCTCCGACCTGCCTCGTCCTTTCCACGATAAGTTGCCGGCCACGTAATACCCGAACGTCGCAAGGACGTAATATGGCCCTCGAGGGGAACCGGGCGGGCACGGTGCTCGAGCACGATATTGAGGAGCTCGAAGGGCTACTTGGGCTTACGGCCCGCAGACTATTATACACCAGCGCGATTTACAAGGCGAAGACGAACAAGAGGAAGAAGGAAAAGAAGAAGAAGGCATGCCTCGAGGATCCTCGTCGGATTCCCCGGGGTCTTTAAGTCGCCTCGAGTGCGCGGGGCTGAGGGGGAGGGGCATCGAGTTCGCGCGAGGCGGCCCGATTTAAACGGGACTCGCGAAGAAGATTTCGTTGGGAAAGCAGGCAAGGACGTGGAAACCGTGATGGAGGGTCGTGAAGGGGGCGGGGGGGGGGAAGGGGGGAGTTGCCGGAGCTTGGAGAATTCTGGCGGTGGAACAGGTACGTTCTGCTGGAATCTCGTGGAATGCCGACAAAGTATACGACGTTAGCATACCCTTGTTGTACGTCTATTTTACTTTTGACACGGATTGCCAAGGTTATTTGGCCAAGGGCCGCATTATACGTATCGCGCGGAACACGGTCGTGAGATAGAGGGAATTTAAACCAGAATTTTCCACGAGGTTACCTTCGTTGCGGTGCTTTCGCCGCGACATCGGTACATCGCAATTGCCTCCGTTACACGCTCTGGCAATAACAATGTCGCTTCCTTACGTAAATCGGTATCTCTTCATCGTGGTATAAATTGCGGGCTAAAGGAAATTACTCGAGGAATCGCTCTCGTACCTGCCACGAGACGTAAACCGAACGAAGAGAATCGGTACGAATGCAGTTGGGACGTGCAAAACGATCCGTTTATTCGCCCTCCCACATTATGTCTGAACACGTCGTTGACATTTCCTTCCTCGACGTCGGCACACCGTGCAGTCGAAATCGGGCTTTATTCCTTATGCAAATACATACCGGAGTTTCGGTTGGCGTACTCCGGCGGAAGGGGGGGACTTTGGAAAGAGCGGGGAGAAACGGTCCGTTTATTCGCGCATTTGAGGGCGAAATGATAAAGAAATAGCGGTAAGGTGCGCGTAAAAGCAGTAAAAAGCAGGAAACGATAAGAGAATAATTGGAGAAACACGAGCCATAGCGAGGAGACGGACGACGATAAAATAACGTAACCGTGGATAACCTCGTCGATCGCGCATCTAGCCTATCCTCGCGTCGGCATAAAACTGCTCGAAGCCGATCTTCGCCTTCGGCCGTGTCCAGTAGCACCGCATTACAACGACGCGAAGCCATGCACGTGCCACCGGTGCTCTCGATGCCCTGGCTAATAAGGATTTCCTCTATACCTGCCGGCTATACCGTTACACGCCTTAATTCGAGACGTAAAAAGGCCTCGGCGCGGAGACTGGAGGAGCGAGACAGCGAGGAGGGCCCATAAAGACGTTCGCCCAGGACCACTCGAGGAGAGGCAGAGCGGAACGACGGAACTGCCGATTGTCGATCGTAAAGGCGCAGGAAGGCGCGCACGACGGGGAGGATCTATTCCGGGCTCGCGGAGAGCCAGGAAGCCGAACGGCACGCCAGATGCCGAATTTTACGAGAGCCGCGGCTTCCTGCGCGTACCCGCGACTCCTCCGGCACCCCCTCGGCCCTCCTGCCGCCGCTCGCCTCGCTCACCCTTCCACGCTTCCCCCTTTCGCCCCTCGCCCCCTCATAAATCCCGACGAAGTCTGGCCCCGCGCGCCGCTAATCCCGGTGCGTGCGGTGCCAGGGCGCCAGAAGGCCAGAGGCCCGGAGCTCGACTCCTGGCAGGGAGTCAAAATCCTCCCCCGCCGCTCCGCTACCTCCTCGAGCGAAACTAGACGTGCACCAATGGTGCGCTGGACGAAACTTTGGATTTGCACGCGGAAGATCGGGAGTTTAACGTTAAACCTACCAGCCATTTTTCAGACGCAGTTGAGCGTACCGAATATATCTTTAGAGAAGGAGAGAACGGAGGAAAAGCGTTGATAGATCGATATATTAATCTGTACGCTGCAAGAGAATTACGGGGAATTTCAGAAAATACCCGGTCCGAAAGTCGCGCGATTTTTCAAAGAATGTCCGACCGATCATTTTGACAACCAATAATAGCGACTAATTTACCTCGACAGAGTGAATCCTGGGCCAAACGATCTCGGCGTTTGCACCGAGAATTAAATCGATCGAGCGAATCATGCGCGACAAGTGACTTTTACGCGGTACAAAAAAAAAGGTTGCGCGTATGAAATATATGGTCGTAATAAAGCGAGTTCTGCCGTACCTTAGGCAGGTCTAACGATTTGGGCGTATCCGTGATTTTTGTTTCTTCGCCAAAATCGAATTACGCGGGCTAATGTCGGCAGCCTATGGAGAGGGTGCGAAGGGAGCGACGGCCGGATTGAAACGTCACCGCTGGTGGAACGACGGATACGACTTCGAAAGGGGGGCGGAGGGGGGCGTGTCGAGTGGACGATGGATCTGACAGGTGCCACGGGGAAACTTTGACCCTCGAAATGCGCGCACCCTCTCCTCGAGCGCGATTCGATTTGCTCTGCGGGAACGATTGCTCGAATCTCGCGCCTCCTTTGGCGGATCTTTTCGTTATTACGTATCCTAAACGCCAGCTCCTGACAAAATCAAAGCAGCGTTCGCGAAGTCTATATCCTACTTCTGTCTTACAATTTTTAACGGCAAGCGAGAAGATAGACTTCTAAAATTTAGCCGTGGAAGACTCGGACTCGTATCCTACCATCTCTTTCGAAGTTTTAAGCGCTATACGTACATCGGGAGCCCGCGAATCTTGACTCAACTTCATACACGACTTCTAGATCGGGAACCGCATCGATCCTTGCCGAGAGAAGCAATTATAAACCACACGCGATGTCTGGCAACTCTGCGTTCATACTCGAAAATCCAAGTACGATCGATTCGAGCAAGAATGCGAGGTAGATACCGAAGTTTAACCGCCTCGCTCCTAAAGCCGACCGAAGCCGACTTTGTCGATCGGTAGATAACAGCACCGTACACGAGAGGCATATCTTTCGCGCAATGAATTTCAACGTTGAAGCATCATCGTTTCACGACCTGTACACCGTTGCGTAAGGTATGTACGCGTGTAGAGATCAATGCGCGACCTTCGTCGTCCAAGATCGCGAGTCATGGTGATGTGGCAATTTTGAACTCGGCAAAATTAGTAACTCTAGCGGTCGGTACGTATCTTTTACCCTGTATTCAAATCATCGTCCGGACTATCGCCCGCCCCTATATTTGCATTTCATAATCACGCTTCACCGCACGTCGCGTCCATTGGAAGGATCAAACGAGTCTATCTTGAGCCATCGGCGTCGTTCATCGGCCATCGAGTTAACCGTGAATCCAGCCAGGGTGGCGGCGTCCGGAGGGGGCGGAGGAAGCGCTTAAACCGCGGCGGCGATTTACGTCGTCCTCGCAACGAGCCACGAGATCGGCGAGCTGACGTACGTGGGAAAGCGCAGCACGTGTGCGCTGTCAAGCGCAGAGCTAACGCGCCCGCTAGCCACGCGCTGTCCGTGCACGTGACACGTTACAGCGACGTGGCCTCTGAGCCGCGCCGCCGGACGTCGTCCCGACCGCCCTCGCGGCCGCCACCACGACCGCTGCCACGAGCATCGACTACCAACGGTACACGCCTAACGGCTTTGCCCGGCCTGGAGATCCGTCCTCTACGAACCACGATCGATATTTAATCCGGTATCGCTCGAGAGTTATTCTCGAGTATCGGCACAGGCGCGCGCCTACGTACAAATGTCCGAAGGAATCCAGCCAAACTCGGAAAGTGGAACGTAGTTGCGACCGGTGGCGCAATCGTCGAAGCGTATAAAAGTTTCGATTCGTGCAGTGGGGAGTCCATGGTCGAATCTTAGTTACCGATACGGAAGTTTATACGCTTAAAGCGCTTCCCGAATCGTCTCGAAGTAGAGGATTCTTCGATGCGTCCTACGGGCACGAGCGAAGGAAATCATTATCGAAGGCCCATTAGAGGGGGCGGTGGAAAAAACGAGCCGTCTCTTTAACCGACACGATGCGAGAGGTGTAGAGCCGTGCCGGCTAATGCAAAGCTTACGCGAACACCTGCCGAGTGCCGAGAGTTAATTCCGCGGAAGCGCTACATCTCGACGGCGAAATCGGGTGAATTCGTTACTGGAATGGAGCCAGCGATGGTCGCACGCTCGTTTGGCGTGCCGAGGGAGCAGATTTTTTATTCGCGTATCCGCTATGCGTTATATCCGCGATATTATTTACGAGACAAGTTGCGATCCCGGAATACGCCGAATAATAATAGGCGACTTTTCTCACCGATACATCCAATCGTTTTTGCACGATATAAGGACAGAATCTACGATACGAAGCGGTTGCGCGAACGGTTTAAATCCGTACGCGTCGCGATTCGCGGCCGATGAAATTAATCTCGGTGGCGAGAGGCGAAGGTGGAGGGGAGATTGGGGGGGGGGGACTTTTGAGGCATAGATTTCAGGCAGAGTCAGGCCGCTAGAGTTACAAAGGTCGGTGGTGAGCGGGGGGAGGAATTCCAAGCGCCGTCGGTGACGCGAGCCTAGCATCGCCGTTCGTCGAGGGCGGTGGTATCGAGTAACGAGGAACGCTTCTATCGAGTTTCCCGGGAGGTAAAATCTCGGGCGGAACTACGGTCATCCTCGGCACGAGACGTTCCAGCTCTTCGAGCTCTTGGCCAAACTTCGGCGGAAGCTACCGCGCGAGTCCGCCCGCAGTTTCCGAGGCTGAATTATCGATATAATATAAGTTTGGCCCGTGGCGGCGGCGTCGAGTTGCCGCACCCGGGGGCCTCCGGATCCGGCACGGCGCTCGGAACCGGCACGAGCGCCAGCGCCAGCGCCAGCACCGGCTCCGACTCCGGCTCCGGCATCGGCACCCGCTCCGGATCCAGGAACGTGCGGCCCGGCATGCACCGTCGATCGATCCGCCGACAAAGTAACGGGCGAGGCAATCGGCGCGCTGACAGACCTGACAGGTAATACTCGTGGCGAAACTTATTGCCAAGTCCGCCGGAATTGTAAATCGGGTCTCGTACCGCGAAACGTCTCCATTAGATCGCCGTCGTAGCCGAGGAAGCGTCGTCCCCGCCGCTCGACGGCCCCCACCCCCGCCCCGCCCCTCGACCCTCGCCCCCAGTGCCCAGCCACGTCGTCCGCGTACCGAGGCTCGAATCAAATCCCCGAGTTTCGATCACGTACGCGTCATCGTGCATATCCCCGGTCTCGCGAGGGGGCCCGGTTTTCGTCCATATTTCCTTTTTGTTACCCATCCGCCACGCCGCGGTAACATTCGACGCGCATTAAACTCTCGTCCGCCGAGGGTGGCTTTTTCGATTAGGTACGTCGTTTGCCCTCGAAACGAGCCGGGACGAATTTCTGGCCCGCCACGCCGGGATGTTTTGCCCGCCGCGAGGAGGGGAAGAATACCGAGCAGAGTTACTGGATTTTTAACGGCGACCGACCGGCCGCCTCGTCGGGCGCTCTCCTGGAAACGAGGCTATCATAGTGTGCGCCGAACGTGCGGATTTTATCGCGCGGCTAGTTCTCGAGGAAACGGAAGAGGGGCGGATTGATTTTTTTACGGCCGATTTACGCCCCGATTGGATATTCTTCGTCCATGTCGCGGCACCGATATGCCTAACGGGTAATACGGGTATACGGTAATGAACGCGCGATACGAGAATAAAGAGCCGCCGAAAAGATGGCTACTTTCTTGGCTTTGAGCGAACCTCGCGAAGAACGAAATACCCGATATTTGCGATAATGCGGGCGCGGTCTAACGTATGCAGATCGCGGTACACGATGTAATCGAAACTTTGTCGATAAGCCAGTTTCGCATTAACCCAAGGCTAAACACCGGGCTGACCTTCTCGGTTTATACGCGCGTGGCTCCGCGGAGCAAAATGGATTTCGGTGGCAAGCCCTGGGCGCGACGGAACGGGCACGTAATCGGATCTGCCGGGAGAACGTTGGTTCAAATACAGTGAGTAATAACGATTCGAGGTAATTCCGATTACGGATAACGGATCCGCTTTAACACACGCGCCATGCCAATTGATTTTCACGAAGCCAGCGTGTGCGCTAATCCTCCTTCGAAAATCACCGTTCGCGTCCGCGCCCCGGATCTGTCTTTCATCGCCTCGACTCGCTCGTTTTTATCTTCTTTTTTTCATCCGCACGCCTCCTTTCGACGAGGAAACGCATCCTCTCCGTTAATTCGCCGCTGATCGTTTCGTTGGCCGTTCGATGTACGCAATCGATAATTCCTGCACGAGCCTGCCCTCGCAAAGGCGGGTCTGCGTGTAGGAGGGCCGAACGCGATTATCGGAGCGCAGGTGGTGCGTGGCGTACGATGCGTGCATTTTCTGCGTTCGATTCGCAACAATACTCGATTCGAACGATTAATTATACGATTCCATTTAACCGGTTATCCTGCTGGGTAGAACTGCAGCGAGGTGAATTTCATACGAAATTCCTTTCGCAGTCGCAGTGCCAGCACCGCGACTTGGCTTATTCGATAATTTGCGTAAATCTTGTATCAACCAAGACTTCGTTGGGTTAACGAAATGACGATGACGAGGTCGGTGAAACGGATGGCACTTTTTGGAAACGCTTACCTTCACCCGTGTTTCTTTATTTACCCATTCTTACTTGAAAATCCATTATTCTTCCGATTCTAGCGAATCGCTCGAAAGTTGGGTTCTCGATCGCGCCATTACGTAAATCGGTGAACGAAAAGATAAATAACGAAGGGTGTCCACCATCGTTTCTCTCGTTATGCGGATATTCACGTTCTCTTCTTTATTTATCCGGCAGCGCGCGAGTGTCCCATGCAAGTGGGTTCCCGCTTTAAGGTTACGAGTGGCCACTCCCTGGCGCGCGCCGCGAGTGGTCGAACGTTTATCCCGGCCGCACTGCCTGGTTTAGTCCCGTCTTAAGTGATTTAAGCGCAAACCGAGGAGCAACCCGTCTTTAACCCACCGTCACTCGCGAGTTATCCTCAAACATCGGTACCTACCCACGGCTTACTTACGCGTCCAAAGGAATCGAGGCAAACAAACGTACGAGCACGTCAGCTTTTGTCTCATCGAGCTCTTAGCCAATGGGAGAAGCAAAGTCTTTAAAGCCGTCGCGATAGTGGTCGACGACGAATCACGATAGAGGGTGGCAAAGGATTCTCAAGATTCGAGAGACAGGTCGGCAGATTTTCATCTTATCAAACGGTTTGAGAGGTCATCGTCGGAGATAAAGTCCGAAGAGCAATCGACGATGAATCACGGTGGATTCTACGCGGTCCACGGGATAGAATTCTCGAGGGAATCGCAATTTCTGAGAGTTTCCGAAAACAGCACCAGGGAGAGGGACAAAAATCGATAGACCACGTCGAGCGAGTCGAGGAGATATCGACCGGTTCGGACAGCTTCGGAAGCTATCATCGTAGAGAAAGTCCGAAGAACGGTCCAGGATGAATCACGATCGAGAATTCTTCGGGGGAGGCCGTCGTTTGCGACACCGACTCTTGGACGAACGGGAGGGGACGTGAGCGAGCGTAGGGAGGAGGAGGGAGGAATCGGAGCGTGACGGAAGGCGGTGCATAAGTGGCGTTTTCCTCCCTCTCTGCCCCTCCCTCCACCGCTCCTCCTCCGGGAGCAGCGTCCCGCGGGAGGTCTCGTCTCACGGCTGTCTCCCGGCCGATGTTTCTGACGTAACGCGACGCACGAGGCAGCGTGCGGGTGCACGACCGCTCGGGCTCCCAGAGGAGGCACGTGGTCGAGCCGCGTCGCGCGTCTAACTGCATTTCGCGTGTCGCCCGCTTTCGTAACTCGGCAAACAACGTCCGCCCGATTATCCGCCGACTAAGTGCGTTATCCGGCCAACCGCCGACACGGCTGGGCGCGCGCGCGGCGCGGGGATCGCCGACGAATTCCCGGAAAATTAAATTTTTAATTAACCATTCGGCTTAATCGAATCATCCGCGTTGGCCCATATTTTGTTCGGATACCTCGCCCTCCGGTGTGCCGGAACGGTTTAATATAACTTTAATTAATTCCACGTATTCCACGATGTTTTTACAATGGCCCCGCCGGATATTCAGCGATACGTCGAACGCGAAAAACTTTGAAAATCCCTGTAGCCGCCTCTACCTGCACGGCGGCGTCGGCGATGATCGGGCGCGTAACCTCTCTTCCGCGCAACATTCTTCTCCGGCCGACTAGAGTGAGATAAGCGCGCTAGGTTTACTCGGTTGGCGACTCGTTCGGCGTCTCCGGTTTGGAACTAAATTTATCCGTACGGATATCAAGAACCGTTAAACATCCACGGGCTCGGAACGTCTATCGATCTTCGACCTCGCTCGTTATGCAGCTTCGATCTCTGTCCGATCCTCCAACTTCCTCGGCCCGAAATTTTCCTTGTCCGCGGGAGGAATGCATAATTCAGGCGTCCCGCGTCCCAGTTTCTCTCCTTTCCGAAGGAATCGTTGATTGCGATGCCGCTCCTCCTCCGTGAATTACCGGCGTTCGCGCTCCCCGGCTTTCAGGCCGGCCCCTTATGACGAGAACTTTAAAAAGCTTCCCAGCGAATTGCGCCTCGCCCGAGGACCGCCGCTGGGAATTAAAACTATCGTCCGGGAAACCGTGATTTATCTTTCGCTCGAGTCGTTCGACGATTTACGAGCCTCCGCGGAGATAAACGGTCCACCTTGCGAGACGCAACGGCGAAACGGAAGATCCGTCCGGAGAATTTTCACGAAGCCACGTTTTTCCTCGATCGCTCTCGCGCTCGTTTTCGTCGATCGACCGCGCTTAAGAAGTTGAGAATAGGCCGGATAATGCGCCACCTCTGTGACGGCGATCATAATCGAATTATGGGCTGCCATTTTTAAAGTTAAATCGGCTTATCGAACACCTCGTTCACCGGGGGATTATTATATAACGATAGATTCACGGACCGGCGAGCCGATTTAATTAACGGCCGCGCAGCGGTGCTCCGTCCACGGTTTTCATCGGCGGTTTTCCAAAGCAACCACCCTCGGTCAGACGCGTCGGTTTATTAGGTACGTCGAAAATTAAAGCCATCGACCAATTTCGCCGAGCGAGTACGCTCCTCGCGTCGAAGAGGCCGAGGAACGTATTGCTTTAATCTTTCATTCGCGTTGAAGCGTCGGTGAAAAGAAGAATACGATCTTCCATATTGTTTGCTCGCTAATTTCTATTGCCTCTAAAAAAAATCGACCGCCCATATCAGCGCAAGACTCGCGATTTGATTTCTTAACACCGCGTATGAATCAGCCGGCATAAAAAAAAATCAGACCGATTTCCCTCGTACGGTGCGTGGCGGCGATGGATAAAAATATGACGGGACCGATCGGAGACAATGAGCCACGACTCGACACCTTGCGCACATGTCCCGCCCGGGAGGATGTCCAGAATTCATCCTGGAAATACGGTCAACCATAAAGTCAGTTAGGTAAGCCGCGCCCTTAACAATGGGAAGCCACGCGCCATATGTGGCTCCACATGCCCCGCTCGTCCTCCTCTCTCGGATGCGCTTCGCGACGCAAACGCACCCCACCGAGTAGGGTTAGCGCCTCCGCTTCTCGAGGGTGCACGCTCCCCCATCCCCCTCCCCCCACGCCCTCTCCTTTTTTTTATAATGCATTATCGACTCCGCGGCGAGGGGACGCACAATAAAGACTCGTGGCATTGGTTCGCGTCGTTCGCCACGTGGTTCACGAACTATCGTCCGCGATTATCGATTACGTGCCCCGAAATCGGATGCGTGACTTTTCTCCGGCACGTGAGCCCATCGCGGACTCTCCCCCTCGGCCGGGGAAGAGTTTGAATTTCAGCAAACATACGTGCACCGAAATTTTACCCGGAGAAACGTTCGGTCAGAAATCCACGTATGATCCGAAGTCGCGTTCGTGCCAATGAGAGGACCGAAAAAGTAATGGGAGCAACGTGGAAAAATCCGACAAGATCCGTTCGCAGTTCGATCGCGGTGGGAGTTTTCGAATATTCTCGAGGGAAGCCGCGTCGGGGGTGAGAATTATCGGGAGAAAGGGCGACGGTCGTCGTATCGGTCAAGAAAGGACCGTCGACGCGGCTCTCCCCCTCGAGCCATTCTAAAATATCGTAGGACGGAAGGGTCGAGTAACGCGGGGGCACGAATCTCGGCAGCGGTAGCAAAATCGCATTTGAACGAAGCTAAACCCGAGGATGTATTCATGGGCATACGCGACGTATAGGTACGGGAACGGTCGAAGCCGGGGGATGAGCGCGGTTGTTCGAGGGGGTCGGGGTCGGGGGTGGGGCGGAGGAGATAGAGCGAGAGTCGGTCGGCGGGCCGAGGGTGATTCGGGGGGGGGGGGGTTGGGGCGGCGATGGTGTAGCCGTTGTGTCGCACCCGGTATATACAACGGTATCTCCTGCGCATGATAAATCTCCCGTCGCGGTTCGAGCCTCTATCGTATCTCCGTAGCTATTTTAATATTTTAAAGTTCTACCCTAAATGCGCGGTATATCAAAACTTCTGCCATAAATTACTCCTCGTCTCCCTTCCGCGTGCGCCCGCCCCTCGCTGCCCGCCGCGTCCACACACGCTCCTCACTTGCCCTTTTCCCTCGGCGGACGCTGCGAACACTGCGAGCGCTGCGAACGGTTCTGCCGGGAAATTAACGGCCAGTGGCGCCGGTCACGTTCTCCCACCGGCGCCCGGACAAAATATTATCCGCTTAATGCGGAAAGGGCGTCCGCGGCGGGAGCTCCATTGTTCGAACCGCCGCGGGTTCTCGATTAATACGAGGGTATCGTAGTTTGTTTTACGATTGAAATTCCATCGCGCCACCGCTCTGCCAGCTCGCCGCTCCTTCTTTCCCCCTCTGTCTCCGTTTCTCGAGCGAAGAAACGATTTTTACGAACCCCTCGAATGCCCGATGACGTTCGTCTCCCTCTCGGCGAAACTTTCCACGGTAGATTTGGAAGCTCTTGAAATAAGATTTCCGCAAAGACGCGCGAGGAGTACGACTTTATTCCAACGCGTGCTATTCCGAGCCTTGTAAACTTTTTATCGGACTTGCAGCGGGCACGTTTACGCTCAAGGCTATCGAAGATCGGTCCCACGGGTCGGAATCCGGGGACCGATGCGCGCCGACGAATCGTCATATTAATTGCCTTAATAACCCATCGGGTTAACGAGCGTGCCCAACCAGAGACGCATCTGCAGTCGGGACGGCGGCTTCTTTGTCGAGTTCCCGAAGGCCGCCGCGCTCCTAGTCCTTTCCCCCTTTTTGCTTCCTCGCATCTTCCAACCCTCTGCCGGACTAGCGCATGCTCGCGGACAAGAAGATAATTCGTTCGTCCAGAGATAGGCTCGCTCGAACGGATTCGACGAGTCGACGTTTCGTACGGCTTTTTCGTCCGCCCCGAAGTGTCCCGATAATTATACTCGTGGAATCGAGATTTTAATAATCGCCGGTATCCGATAAATCCTTGATCGACGCATTTGGGGAACTTGAAAACCCGACGATACTCGTACCGATCGCTCATTTTAATACGCGTATCGTCCAACCTCGGGAATCGCCGATATTCGGATCCGTCTTTACTGCGAAACTCCAAAATTCTTATCGCGGCCAATGGGACGGTTGGCCTCGATGCTGGCGTCTCACGGGGTTAAGTGGCTTCTCGCGGCGCCCCCGGCCCTCCCTCTCGCATCCTCTCCTCGCAAAGAACTTCCGAAATGTCGGCCGGTAGTTCTCTCGCGATGATCGGGAGGGTTGGCGCTAGGGGTGGGTAGGGACTTGGTTTTACGAGCGGCCAAATTAAGCAAGCCCGGGGCCGCTTTCGTGCATACGAAATCACTTATCGCTAAGCACCGGCATGAAAAGGGGGGCAGAGTCGGAGGGGGTGGGCCGCGAGAGTGCGGGAATTGGAAGTCAAGGGGATGGCGGTGGGAGGGCGTCGGTCGGTACTCGTCCGCATTACCCGGAGGGGTGGGTATTAAAGGCGATAAAACAATACTCGAAGTTTCGGAGCGGCCGCGTCCATTATTGCCGCCGAAAGTTTGGTGTAACCGGAGCTCTCGAGATCCGTAGGAAGGTACACCCTGCAGCCAGCGCTCCCTGCGGAGAGAGGGCGAGAGAGGGAAGGGGTGGGGGGGGAGGGAGAGAGCGGCCGGGATCTACGTTGCATTAAGGCATCCTCGAATCCCTTCTACTTTTATTGGGAACTTAATACTCCCTATTTGCGTCGACGGAGCGGGAGGTGGGTGGGTTTGGCGCGGAGCGAGGAGAGGAGGGGCGAGTGGAAGAGACCGATCGATTCGTCGGGTCATTCGGATCGACGAGCACACGCCGCACCGGTCTGGAAACTTTGGCCGCCTACCGAAGTATTATACCACGAGCGCTACGAATAAAGGCCTATGGCGAGTACTCGTACTCGAGGAAAGATTCGCCTGTCGAGGATCACCTCCCGCCTCGCCATTAACGCTCTTAACCTCCGCTCCATCGAGGGACCGAACGCCGTTCCAGGGACAATAAGCTTTTCCCGTAAAAGCTAATGCACGGGCTAATTAATAATTTAGCGCCCTTCCTTTTTACCGCTTCACCTGGCCGCGTCCTTGCCCGATGATCGATACGGACGAGCCATCGTCGCGCGCTCTCTCGTCGGTGATTCCATTACGGCCAGCCGATACTCACCGAGCCGCCCGAATCGAATCGTTCGGGACGTATCGAAAGGACGAAATGCCCCTTGGAAGCATCGAACCTGCCGATTTCGTCTAAAATACCGAAGCAAAGACCACCGAGAACGGTAGTTCGGCGAATATTAACGCCTCCCATCTGGGAAGGATGTGCCGGTAAAAAAGCATAAAGAGAGTTATTATCGGTTCTCCCTCCGGGGAGAGTGGCGGGGCGTGGAGGGGCGAGGGGAAAGGAGATAGCGTGGCTGGAAGGGACGTTGCACCCTCTTCCGTCCCGGCGCCGTCCTCGAAGGGCTCTGCCTTCTCGCGTATTCGAGCCTTACGACCGAGGCCGAGGCCGTTAAAAGGGGGCAGAAACACCTTTTAATTCCCCGCAGTGCGAGGCGCGTTATATTTTATCCTGGGGTGTTGTCGCTATCAATACCGTCGGGGCCCTCTCCTCCCGTCCGCCCTCTCCACGATCGACCCTTATCTCTCGTTCTCTACCTTTCCAAGGCTCCGCTCTCCCAAGTCGCCCCTCCCGCCCCCCCCCTCCACCCTCCACCTCTTCACTCTGCCGTCTATTTAATTTAAATAACTTTTAAAAGTTCCCCCCTGCCCCTTGCCGAATATCAGATCTTCCTCGCACCTTTTGCACCTCCAGCCCTCCTTTCGTTTTCCCCATCCCTTCGATTCCAGCTTACCCGAACTCTCCTCGGCCTGGCTTTGTCCCTCTCGGCCTTTTCACCCTCGCGCCTCGTCCCGGCTACCCCTTTTGTTTTCCCCTCCCTTCGCTCGTCTCTCCGCCGCCACCGCGCCTTTATTTCTCGATTTCATTCCGAAATAATTCCCCGTATAACGATCTCGTCTCGTCCCTTGGTACCGAGCATCGCGGAAGGTCGACGAGTACGCCTCGACCAGAGGAAACGCGGAATCCCTCTCCTCTCGCTCCTCCTGGCGGGAGCTCTCTTTAGGGTTCGTAGGTATCTTCGATTTAAATGCCCCGACCTCTCGACGATCAACGAACTTAGCATTAACGCGTCCCACGGCGGCGCGAACGCGCCTCGGCCATTTCAGGAGCGTCGCGATGCGGCCCGGGAAGGAAACGCGACAAGGGGCTACGTCGATGTAGCGAGATACGGTCTTCTCGATATCGTAAAAATGTGTTAAGACCTTGGACCGTTTCGCGAGAGCGCGCGTTTCGTAGTTTACGTGGCTCTCGCATTTAAACCGTGGGTTCTAGAGGAGGAAAATGTTATTTCCTTTATTTGTATTCCGTAAGGGTATCGTTCCTCGATTACCCGGTCGTTGAATTAATTCCAGCGTCGAGACTTTCAGGCTGGCCCGGTACGTTTCGATTCCTCGAGCGCGCTACGCGGAACGTCGAACGTGTCTAATGAATTTCATCAAGATTAAAGATTCCGCGAATTCCGGTTATTCGTTTTAAGGGCACCCGGGAGCGTCGATCGATCATCGAAATTGACCCGTTGCGAGAACACGGTAGCGTGGATGCAGCGCGCGATAGGCGATATCGATCATGCCGTCGGCACGTCCTTAAGCGGCCTTGACGAGAAAGTTCATCGTGCAAACGGCGAGGAGCACAAAGTGCGCCGGAGGAAAATTGCATTCCTCCGAGTTCCCTTCCTGACCCACTCGAGAATCCGGCGAACGCCAGGCATCGTTGAATCGCTCGCTACACGCTCCGTTGCTCGCGCCTTTTCGCTCGAGAACCGAGCCAACCTTCGACGACGGCTCGCGACTTTATACTTTCTCCTTCCGTGAAGAATCATCGTTCTTCACGATGGACGCCTACTTTTGCCGACTTTTACTCCATGCGTCGCAACCTGGTCGGTTTGCGGTGCGAGGAAGCAACGCGATATATTTAGTATCGAGTAGATTCGGCGGTAAAAGAGATGGACGACGGGCGACGAATAGACGGATAGGCAAACCTAAAATACCGGCATCCTGCTTCTGTAGCGCCGTAATATTATTGCAAACTAGGGTTATGGATCGACGCGAGCCTCGTGTCAAACTTTTCGGATAATCTCCTCGAATAAGTACGTTTCGAATATCAAGGGTTCTCGTCGGAAAGTCGCACGGCGAAGGAATATCGCGTTCCTTAAGAAAATCCGATGAAACGATGCACGGATAATTGAACCTTCCGTACGATTGGCCAGCGACACTGGCCACTGGCCGTTTACGGCGGCCACTTCGTTTTGCTCGATGTATCAAGCCTGTCGCGGGAGCGTACGAATCGCAAAGCGGTTATCCTTTCTGGCCACAAAAGCTCAAATGGCACATGGAGCATTGGCACTGCGCCGGCCGAGTTTATCGATCTTCGGGCACTGGCGACAACCGAGAAGGAGGAGTACCTTACAAATTATTGCAAAAACGCAGCCAGCGACGAAGTACACCGCGTTTTTCTCTCGAACAAGTTATCGCTCTCGAGCCGTTTCCTCTTCGCGGCTTCTAGAAAAGGATCTTGGCGCGAAAATAACCACGAGAGTATTTTTCGAGGATCCGTAGAGCGACTTTTCGCCCTATGCGTTCCAAGTTCTCGCCAATGCGCGGCTCTATCGTCGATCGAAGAATACGAAAGACGTACGGTGTTGGAGAGATTATCTTGCGACGGTCCGTGGAGTGTATCTACTTTCGTACGAATTCGCTCGAAGCGGTGGCTATTAATTCCCGAGATACCTCTGTTCGCTCACTGATTGCACGATTGTAAGCTCACCGACAGTGACCACGGACCAAACAGAATTTCGATCCAGTCGCGGCAGTTTAGTACGGTTAGCAACTGCCGCATACCGTGCGTCCATCTGACTAGAAATTCATATTGTCTTACTCTATCGACGTTGCATTAATTGTTCTCAAATCGTTTTCGGCTCGGCAAGCCGTCATCCGGCCGACTCTACTGCGGAAGTACGAGGCATTTTGGATCAAACGGAGGTATTCCTCCTCGATTCTGAGCAAGCTCAAATTAGATTAGAAATATTCTGCCCGTTTCCAGAGCCGTTCTCGGGACATTCCGGAAGACCGTTTCGAGCCAGTCGACCGCTGCGTATCGATCCAATTATTCTCGGAGTCTCGCAGAAGCATCCGTTAAATCGAAACGACTCCATCCCTCGTCCGAACGTTCTCTTACGAATCGAATCCTGGCCGAAAGCCTGGTTCGAGTCCGCGTGCTTTCCACCGCGTCGATACGATATTTTGCCATTAGCTCGAGCCACGGCTCATCTCGAAAGGCAAAAATCCCAAAGTAGCATCGCGCAGGCTTCGGACGGGTGAGCGATCGAATAAGAGGGGGGATTTGTGCGTGCGACAGAGCGCGAGGGCCGAGTGGGAGCGAGGGAGGAAGCTCGAAGTACGGGTAACAAACTTTGCGGCCGGTTGTCGGCTCGCCGCAGATTCACTTCGTTCCGGAGCTTCGCGGACAAGGCGCGCGCGGTCGAACCAGTCTGTTGCTCCGCCAGCCGCGTTTCGTTTATCTTTCGTATTAGCGGCACCTAGTTTCCTCCTTCCACCCGATTCTCCGCCATTCCGGGGCATCCGTCTTCCTCCTTTGCCGCGAAACTTAACCGTCCGGCCGAGGACGTGTCGCGAATCGTGCACGACGCTATTTGCTCCGCACCACCGGCACGTCGCCCCTTTTCTTCCCGAATGTAGCAGCGGCTCCACGTTGCAGCTCTAATTTTTTCTTCGGACACGACGCTCTTCCCCATTTATTTTCTCGCTCTTTGGTTACGACTTCAACGCTCCCTTCTCATACTCGAGCCCCCGACCGCGGTGTTCCTTCGGTCGAGACGATCGCCATGGAAGAGGCACCTTTTTGGGAATACGAGATGGACACATGCGCGGAATGTACGTACGAGGCCGATAACATCAGCCTATCACGCGCGTACGCCTCCATAATGCACGTCGATAGCTTTCGTTGGACGCGTATACGCGAGCACAGGCGACGAAGGATCGATCGTGTTTCGTAGGAGACGATTCAAAGTTGATTCGAGGTGTGCGAGGTTTTGGGCAAAGGGGCGAAGAATCTCGCTCGCGTTTGACGCTCGAGCAAAACGGGCAAGGGGATCGAGGGCCGTCTCCGCGTGCTAATAGACTCTCTTTGAAACGACACCCTCAAGACCGCGCTCCTTATCGGGGCGCTATTAGTGGCACCGCCCTGCCGAAGGTTCAACCTCATAAACATCGGGCCTGTTCTCGATCACGGATCACCGAAGGGTTCAAAGAACAACCTCGAGTAGGTGTTTGAGACTTCGAACGGAAGAATCGATCAAACGCGGTGGCGGGAGCCGAGGGAAGGGCGAGAGCACCCTTTACCGTGCCAGAGGAAACATCGAGGAGGTGCCCTCTGTGATCTCGCGCGACGTCGCTCGATAAGCGAGCCCTCGGAGTAGACGGAGTATCGTGAAACTTGAGGCGGCTAGAGGGACCGAAACGGGAGTAAGGTTACGCTCCGCTTCGACGATGGTTACATCGTCTGGCTCTATCGTCGTTGGAATGCCCCAAAGAAGGAACGATTCGTCGCGCTTAGCATTACGACGAATCTCCACCGTACATCGTTTATCCGTACTTTGAGCGGGAAGGGGCGGCGTTCGACAAATACGCATCTCCTTCGATCTTTCGACGGAGATTCTTCCTGGCGCGGGAATCGATGAGCCCCGCGAGATCGTCTTACGCGTACAGCTTATCGTCGCGGCCTAACCCACGACACGATCCATTATTCGAGTCGTGTCCCCGCTCATCGAACTCCGTGTACCGAGACGAGGAGGGATCGTAAGAGAGTCTGGGACGGTCGACGATGGAGGGTAAAAATGAAAGTAAAAGAGGAGCCGGTCGGAAGAGGGTCTTGGGCAAAGGAACGGTGGACAGAGTAGCGGACTAACGAGGGTAAAGAGCGGATCCGTCCGGTGGCGAAACAACGTCGACGGGCAGAAATTGGCCGCGGGCTCCGATGAATCGAAAAAGGTAGAGGGCTGGCGGGCTCGGCAGGGCCGGGGTCAGAGGACGAGGTCGGAGGACGAGGTCGGAGGACGAGAGCGCGGGACGGAGAGGTACAACGGCAGTTAGCCTACTATCTAGCGTGTTTATGGTAATTCGGGCCATCCCGCTGACCCAGGAGTAGCATGCATATACATCAGCCTCCCTCACTTTGACGCCGATCCATCCAGTCGCTCCCCGGATGCCAAACCGTCCCTGCACCCTCTATATTCTCTCCGGAGTCCAAACACCGCCCGGCACGCCCACCTCTACCCCACCCACTCCTCTCCTCTCCTCTCTCCTCTCCTCTCTCCTCTCCTCTCTCCTCTCCTCGACAGTTCGACCTTCCAGCGCGCTCCTCCGCCTTCCTCCGGCCAGGCCGACACGCTCGAGAGCAACGCAATTTGGTTGCAGGCCAATATTTTCATCGGACGGATGAAGAAGCTACCGAAACGGCGTAGGGGAACGACGGAGATTTTCCGGGATTTGTCGGTGGCGGGAGCTTGACGAGAACGGTCAGGGATTCTTGCGAGTCTGCACGAAAACCAGGAGGAAGCTCGCCATTGGCCGATGGAGGAGCCGGTGCTCGCCGTCGAGTCGTGAAACATTTTCGAGCGGATCGGTCTCGGATGTTTGTCGAATCGTGGGGAAAAAAAGGATCGGGGGAGAGTCGTCGAGCGCATTTTTATAGGGAGACCTAAAATATCGGGAATCTGCGCGGCGCGCGAGCCGGCCGTGCGGCCCTCGGCGCGGTTCGGAAAATCCGCAGTGAGAATAAACGGAGAAAACGATTTTGCAAGTTCGTTTTGCCAGCGGGTTTATCGATGCGTTATTTCGCAAATGGCTCGCCATTTGTCGTGCGGCGCTCGGACCTCGTCCCGGCCTCATAATCACGCATGGCTTGGGCAGCGTATTCGACGCGAATGTTTTCTCTTTTCGTTACCAATTTCCACGCGTTTCCTCTACGGCCCGCACTTTCGCGACCGTGCGCGCACAGGTACTCGCCGCGCACACTCTCGCGCCCGTAATATTCCACGAAGAGTCAGGCTGAAAGAGTTTTTTGCCCGCCCGCATGCTTGATAAAGGAATATTTTCCGCTGCCCTGCCTGCAAAAGTCGTTTTGCTTCTGTCGTCATTCTATTTGCCATTAATCCCGACGAATCGCTTCGACAAAGCCATTATCGCGCGCGCGTTGAACGTAAGCAACATTCGCGCGCGATATATCGCGCTCTAATCTACGGCCAAAGATAAATTAATCCCGTACGTCGTGAAATTACGTCCTCCATATTCCATATTGCATCGGTGCTTTTTTTAAATCCACAAAGATTTTATCGCCCAACGCGTCCTCCGGATCCTTCCGACGAAATTCCTCTACGAGCGGCCTTTAAACTGCGTCAAGGTTTCGACGTAAGAGTAAACGCTCGCGAGTTCCTGCCGGTTTCACGTCTCGAGCGTTATGTTTCCGCGTACGCTCCTCGAAAATCGTGTTTCCCGCAGGGAAGCTTACGCGAGTCCTCGATCGAAGCGTATCCTACGGCCCCTCTCCCTCCCGCGCGAAGGGCCATTCGCTCGGCCTTTCACGGCTCGCGCTTTTAACACACCCTTGGGCGTGCCGTCTCATCAGCCATGAAAATTTGTTACACCCACGAGCGCTCCTCGGCGTCGCGCATTTTATTGGCCCCTTTATTACCTCTGATTAAAGGGAACGATACCGAGTATATCCGGCATCGACGAGCCTTCACCCTCCGCAGGAATTCGCGCGGGTGCCGCGCGTTAACGGCTCGTCATTATCCTACGCTACCGTCTCCATGGCGATCCGTCCTCGCCTCGAGCGCACCCCCTATCTCGAATCGGCCCCTACGAAAGACAGAGGTACTCCTTATCTTTCCGCCAAGGAACCGAGACTCTTTACCAGCTCTCCGCTTTCGAGACGATCCTCGACGAACCTAAGCTCGTCGTCCGAAATTTGCCAGAATTTCCGCGCAAGCTCGCTCCACGAAGCTCCAACTACGAAAATATATTTTCAGTTATTTTCCGCTTAAACCGTGATCGCTCGATCGGCTCGACTCGCATTGGCACTTTTATCTTTCGCTACATCTCGTATGCCTCGATCGTCGTTATTTCGTTATTCACGTCGAGGAGAGGCGCGGAGTGTGCGGCAGTCGCCTCTAACGCGGAAAATTTCATCCTGCGATTCGAGAGATCGCACGAGCAACGGTAATTATTAGTTGGAACAAAGCGTCGAACGATCGTGCCGCGAAAACTCTGGAAACGTACTCGTACGCGATGCCGTATAGGCGAGTGCGCGAGTTGCGAAAAGAATTAAACGAATTCGAGGGGAGAAGGAAGTCTCGCTTTTTTTTTCCAAACGTCGGCAAGTTTCGGGAGCATTGGCACCGAAGCGGGGAAAGAGCGAAATATAGTCGGAGCGTGGAAAGGTTAAAGAGCGGTTTAGCGGGCTGCTCGATCCAGCGGAGCTCGTGCACCGAAAGTTTCGAAGCGCGCGAGCGATGTAAGCAGGTTTAAAGCGAGCGCGACGGGGAGGTATGCAGGCCGCGAAGGTCGAGGCGCGGCACGTACGACGCTCTCGTTGTCGCTAACGAGAAAATTAGCCATTTCTGACGTTTTACCAAGAACGGTCGTGCTTCCCTCGCTGGAACCTGGCGTATATCCACCGACCTCTGGTAATTACCGGGCAAGACGACCTACGTATTTCGCCCGATTTTCTACGGGAATTCGCGTGAGCAATGGGAAAATCGCGTGCGCGTTAACGCCTCTCGTCCGCGGATCGCGTTAAAGACGATACGAGACCGATCCTCGTTCTCGATCGTTCTTCAAAAAGGATGAAAAGTAACGTTGCGCGCGACGTTGGCAACGAAGGAGCACGAAAGACGCTCTTTTGCTCGCGAACGAATACCGTACGGTTCATCGACGTGCGTGAACTTATCGGACGAAGACGCGCCGAGACTTCATCCGGATAAGCCGATCGAAGAACAGAACGAAGGCGTGTCCGCTCGAAGATCGAAGGGGCGTTATCGCGATCGTCCGTCTCGACGGCTCAGGATGGTACGTCTTGATTTGCCAGCCGCATATTTATCGGCTCGCGAGTCCCGTCGGACAAGGTAGAAATCGCCGCGCAAAGTTCGGTAGCGACCAACCGATCGTTCACGAGCAACGCGAAGAATCGTTCCTCCTTATAAAGCATATCTCTCCAAAGGATCGACGGTGTACGCGCTTAACGAAGAAGAATCTCCATCCAGCAAACTAAATCAGCCTCGCACCGGGCACGGAGAATCGTCGCTTTTTTCGTCGGCGATCTTGAGCAAGGTGCGCGTGGACACCGAGGGTGACACCGCGCGGCCCTTGGATTTCTCTCCTGCATAATTGCTCGGCTGGAAAGTTCAGTGCCCCGTCCCTCGACCGTGTCCGTGGCTGAAAAAGCTACCTGGTCAGCGTCGCGACGGGATCGGGCTGCTCCCGTACGCACGCCGGCGGTTTTAATTGCTCCTCCTCTCTTCGAGAGAACTGGGAAAAAGCAGATGTACACTGTCACTCGGGGCCGTGCATCCTTTTGGGAGGGAAGGGCGGAAAGGGCGGAAGACGAGGAAGGGAGAGGCCGTGGCGGCGGTGACCGAGGGCCAAAATGCAAAGCCGGTAATCTGATTTGCCGGCTCGAGGAGGTAGGTGTAGCCGGTAGGCCGGTGGCTTTGCCCCTACACCGCGCGGATTCCCCGTCAATTATTCATTATAAACAGTCATAAATATGCAAATTCCAGGACGCCGGGAAGGCCGCTGGAATGCGCGTGCGTTTGCGAACCTTGCGGATACGCGATCCCGGAATCTCGGCGCTTCTCTCACGCGGATTTGCCCCCCCCCCCGCGCCTCCACCCTCCCCCATCCAGCCTGCCCGCCCCTCGCGCCACGTCCAAACTCCGCGAGCGAAGTTATTCCTCGGTGCGTTATCGTCATTTGCGGCCGCAAACGCCGTCGGCGAGGTCCTCTCTTCTAGCGCGATCGTCCGGCCGATTCGCCTCGACCAAAGATCCTCCATCGTATACGTTCGAGTCGCGTTTAGCTTAGAAATCCCTCGAAGCAAGCCTCCTCTTTCGTTGCAAACGCAACGCTTTCAGCACATTGCATCGTTCGCTTCGAGCCAATGTGCCAATGCAGAAATTGTATTTCGATCCATACACGGCAGATCTGTGTATAGTAAATAAATGCGTTCGTAACGAAGGAGAGGCTCCCGTGTCGGAAGAATTTGTGCGATAAATCGATAAATTTGGATTCGAACGACTCTCGGTCGGCATTACGGCAGTTTACTCCGGATTATCCGGGCCGCTCTGTAACTCGAAATTTACGGTGCGGATCATCCTCGAACTCGGTCGCACCGAGGTCCGAAATAAATCTCGGCCGATTCTCCTCGTGAAACTCGGCCGCACGCATTTCGCCATAGATCGTGCCGAGGCAATCCTCCCGTAATCTACGGTGCACCTTCGAAGATCTCTGGACGCTTCGAAGCACCTCCCCTCGAGCCCCCTTTATCCTCCGGCCGATTACAACGGATATTAGATATTCCCGGTCGGAGGGGAATTCTGCAGGGCGAGAGTGATCGCGATCGCGAGGTACGTTCGCGTAATATTCCCTGGAAGCCAGGTAGATTCGAGGAAATTACGCTTTATTCTTTGGAAGGGTAATCGCACGTCATTGCGCCGAGTTTCCATCCGGTCGTGCAGCCGCGTGGAGGGCTGCGTGTGGCGTGCTCGATGCCCACCTACGAGCCCTTCGAGGGAGGCGCTATTCTTATGCAAATATCCTCTCCTTGGCGCGAGAAAATCTCGTGTCTGCCCGCAGTTCATTATCGGCGAAAACAATTTCTGCGCCGGATAAATCGCAGCTTGCTCCGAGCCGCGGCTTTAACCCTCGATATCACTGCTCCACGCGAGTTTAGCTTCTGGCAAGTAGGTTATCGCCTCTAACGGGATCGGCCAACGCTCGGCTCTCGGACGTGTAAGACGATTTATGCTCTTCTCTCGGCATCGGATAGTTCCACTTTTATTCTATGCTCATTACCACGCAAAGACATTTTCTCCTTGGCTCGATGCGATCACCGCTGGAATCGTTATCCTGGTTGTACCGGTTTCGTACATCGGCCAAAGGACGAAAATCTCCCTACGTATATACCGGCGGTCGCGCCATTCCGCGAGTGACTTTCGCGAGTTCGGCTTCACCCTCGAAACAACCCCTCGGACATTTTAATCACCACCAAATGCGCCCCCCGCTGGCACTTACCGCCGATCGTCCTCTTTGTTTTACATATTCGATCGTTCGTACCGTGAATAAGCGAGTGACTCTAAATTTCGAAAATTTCAGATCGAGCAATTTTCGACCGACGGAAACGATGGAATGGCGTGACGCCTAATAAAGTGATTAAAGCAAAACAGACACTCGCATATCTAATAGTAAATTTGGCCTCTCCGGAGTATTAGCAACGGTCATAAACGCGGATGACGGAAATCTCTTTCCGCTCAAGTCAACCGTTATTTTTGATATCGTGAAGTATCGAAGGAAAATGGTGAAGGCAGAAAGCAGCCATTGTTCGAATCGCGCTATATAGACTATACTCGTATAAAAAAATTACCATTTAATAAAAGACAACGTTTTTATCGCCTCGGTAACCATCGATCGGTTAAAATAACGCCATTTCCGGAAGTTCGCGGGTTCATCGCCTTTACTTCCGCTGAAATCAGAGGCCTCGTTTTGCCTGGCCGTCGACGTGTCTCGGAACGGAACTGAAACTTCCAAACGATCGTGAAATTTGAGTGCGTATTCGTTTTCTACCCCATAGCGGCGATATCGCCCGATGCGCCATAACTAATTACGAGCCAGTTACGATGGGAATGAGAAAAGGTTGGAAGGAACGGGATTAAATGGGGGAAGGTTTTAATGGCCAGTCGAGGGAGGGGAAGCGAAGCCGCTGTTTGTACCCGAGTGACAGCTGCTCGTAATTGAGACATCAGACTCGATGGAAACGACGTGCCTAGGCTGCCGTGTGGTGCATCGAACCGTGAAACATTAGCCGGGCCATGCCGGGATTGCGAGCAAAGGCTCCGACTTTCACAAAGAAGATTCAGCTCGAAACTCTCACCCGCCACCTCCAGATTTTTCTTCTCGACGCACATAGACGTCGTAAAGAGCAACGCGATTCGTTCCAAATGGCCTCGGTTCAAACCACCCTCGGTACGAAAACGAAAAACAAAGCAGCGGAATCTACGAGAACTTGCACGACGTAAATGTTTAGCCTTAACGCTCATTCGTCGCCCGTATGTCGTATTTTATCCAATGCACGGATCGCACACGAGTTCACAGAGCGAGCCGTGTAGGAATCGAGTTAGAAGGCGTCGACGGTCGATCCGAAACGTAAAGTAAGCCGCGCAGGGCGCGCATATGGGCGCACGAACGGAAGCGGATGGCACGCTCGCGCGAACCCGTTTACGATCCAACGAGGACTTTGCGATGCGTTCGAGGCGCCCGGAAGAGCCGAGTCCCGTTTTCTACGCGTACCCGGGGCCTCCTGCGTGCGAGAACCGTCCTCCGATTACGCCTACCTTCGCCACCGGCAAAACGTTTTGCGATCGTTCGCGATTATGCGACTAACGAGCCAGCCGTAAATCCGAGGCTCAGTCGACGCTAATGCGGTTAAGCCACGGAAAGTTACCCGCGTCGCACGCGCCGTGAGGCGAATCTCGATCGAGGTACTTCCCAGCGGAGAATTTGCGACGCCGAAGGAGAAGTTTGGATATCGGTTGTGCGCAGGAGGAAAAATCGTTGGGTCCGATTTCCGGCGCATTTTAGGGGCACGCGCCCCGGACCAAATCCCGCGTGCCAATATTTTATCGATAAACGAACTCCGGAATGCCGTACCGTCGAAATACCAATGTTGCGTGCTATCGGTAAATACGCGTTTAATGCATTATTTTGTCGGTAATGAAATACAAATAAAGCTGAAAGTTCGTAGGTATTCGATAATTGAAGAGCGTAACGAGAGCGTGGAACGCCGATCGAAATAGTGCGCAAACGATAGAATCGGAACAGGAGCGAGTGCTGGCGTGCGATATCCGTAGATTCGCGAATGATGGACGATAGGGTTTATTTTTTCGTAAAATTACGATGGGCGAGGTTGACCTTTGCGGAGCGGGCCTTGCCATCGATCGGCGCCGTGCGTGGCCTTGCGGGAGGCCGATTAATTTCGTAGGTACCTGACCCCCAACGGGCTGGACAACAGCTGTCAAAATACTCCAACTTTAGGTGGTATCGTATCCATCGTTGTCAGGGCCGTGGCGCCGGTCGTTCATATCCGGCGCACACTGCGTGGAACACGCCGCAGGCCCCGTTCGGTGCAGGATATTGAAGTCGACTAATAACCTTCGCCCTCGAAAAACCCTTTGCCGTCCGTCCGCCCTCGAACGTTACGCAGTTAAGTACACGTACAAATTAACCGTGCCCCAAAGAGCTCGCGAGCGGAGAGCGAGGCCGTGACTGGTATATTACGTTCAACGCGCTGAACGTTCTCGTTACTCATCTCGCGCGCACTTTACGTACCTTGACGAAGACGGTACGTCTCGAATCTGCCCTCCCGTCGGCTAGATCCTGGCCTCTTCGCGGCTCCGCTCGATACTCGTGCGGTAGCTCTGGTCGCACGGTTGAATCCTAGCGAATGCCGAGCGCGGTAAAGCTCGTGACGATCACCCCCGTAATTTTGAATCCACGTACATTCGCTACCGCATGGAGGCATAATCGGTGCGATCATCGGCGGGACATTGTGGATATTACGCGGGAGACTGAAGCCGTATTCCCGAGTGTGCTCCGAAATTAGTTTCGTCCGCGTAATTTCGGGCCTCCCCTCCTCCCTTTGCCAGTGAATCACCGGCTCCCACTGGCGTGTGACGCGCCTGCAAATCACGATTTTCCACGATTTTCCACCGCGGTTGCCTTCGTGTTTTCTCCTCGTCGATCTCTTCCAGGACGTTGCGTACACGCGAGCGCGCCGTGCGAGCGATAGGAAGCGAGAGAGAAAGACGTTGCGTTGCATGCGTGTACGTCGATTTAAGCGGATTACCCTCTGCTCCTTCTCCCCCTTTCGTCGCCTCTGTGTCTCTCCGACCGAACTTTCTTTTTCTCCATAACCCAGGATCCGCCCACGTGCGCTCCGCAGTCGTGTACGACGAATTGCATTTTTTTTTTTATCGGGTAGAATATTTGTATCTTTATATTTCGTTGTTCGTTCTACGCATTGCCTTCTTTTCATATCCGTTTATCGTTGTCCGCCTTGTTTTATCTTTATCCGTCAATCGTTTATCCCCACGATCGAACACTTTCGGTGTACCTCTGCATTCCGATTGATCGCTTACGATAAAAAAACCAGGAATACGAAATTTCTTGTAAAACCATGCTTAGAAAAAAAATAGCGGACAAAATTTTCCCCGTTAACATTTATATGCAGAAATGTTTGGGTCACGAGTGCAGACCGTGATGCAATTTCGGTTAGCCAAGCCTGCTCTAACCCCTCGAAGCCCCCGTCTCCGTTTCTCCAGCTTCCTCCAACGCGCCGTTCCGTTGTCCCCGCTCGAGCCACGGGGACTCGTGGGAAAGAAGGCGATGCAAGCCGTGCGAAGGAAGACGCGCGCGTGAGTGCGTGCACGCGGAGCCGACCGACGACCGACGGCCGCCTTAATACCCGCCAATTTCATTCCGCACTGGCTGACCCCACGCCCGATGACTCCGACAGAAGCCGGTGGCCCGATCCACCCGCCTCTCCAACGTCGCCCATTAGATCTTTGGGGTATTCTATTTTGTCAAGTTTTACGGAAAGTGCGATGACATTGCGAAGGGCAGTAAGGATTAACGAGTCGACGAAGAAGAAGGGAATCGTGAGAATAACACAACTCGGGAGAAATCGACGGTAAAATTACGCCAACGCTACTTTGGATCTCGATTCTTTACGCTTGAAACGCTCCTCTATCTCGTTCTGTTCTCGCTTACGGACGCGCCGATTTTTGGCGCTCTTCTCCTTCTTCGATTAATTTTTGGCACCGAGCATTAGGGCGCCATTTGGCATAGGATCTACCGTTGAAGCTGGATTTCGAACCGGCGGTGCGACGGTATGCATACCGGATGGAAGAAAGCAGGAATGATGAGCGGGAATCGAACTTGGATCTCCAGCGTGGTAGTCCACAGCTGTAATCACTGCACCGTCTCTTTGGCTCTCCCAAGAAGACCGACTATAATTGAACTATTCACGTTCAAGACGTGTATAAGATATGGCAGAAATCTCGTATTCGTATGTACGCAGGGATTCGTCGTATCTCTCTGTTCCTTCGGCCACTGGCCGCGCAGCGAGGGTCGCGATGCACGCTCCTATTCGTCGGTTGGGTATAAAGTATGCAAAGGATTTGGCCTTGTTCTGATTCCGGGGAGAGAATACCCGGCCAATTTACGGGCTGTAAATAAAAATAGGAAGTAGTTGAGGAATGCCTTTACGATCCCAGGGAAGGGCGGACGAGCGAGGAGAGTGTGAGAGATTCGAGAGGATCGTGGGGTGGATCTCGAGGGTCGAACCTACTCCTCTTTTACGGCCTACCGTGAGATGCTCTCCGATAAGTAATTCATTTCTCAGAGCCACCGGGCTTCGTCCTTCTCTTTCGCGCCGCCCCGTCGCGATGCTGCCGCTCGCCTCTCGCTACACGCCTCCTCCTTCCTGCTGCTCGATATCTACTTTTGCTTCCAGCTCAAAATATTCTTTACTCTTCTCCTCGATGTCTTTGCCTCGTTCCATTGCCCCGAAGGATTACACGCCGATCGGAATAGTGGCCGGTGTTGAGGCGAGGGATCGTAAGACACTCATAACGAGCGGAATTCGAAAATCTCGATTCGCCATTCAAAAGAAGTTTCCGTGCTGTGTAATCGCGCAGACGAACGATTCGACGCGATTGTCAAGCGTCGATGCGGCAAAAAATTCTTTGAGAGAAGACTCGAGTAAAGACGATATTAAAACACGAAGGCCGAGTAGACGCTGACCCATTCCAAGGCGGCCGGGCTTATAAAACAAATAAGCTCCGGACTTCGTCCGGATATTAATTAGTACCGAAAAGTAATACGCAATAAGCTAGACCGATCCCCCACTTCGAAACGTCTTAATGAATGTCTCGAGACCCGGCAAGGGTTCCGCTGTGTCTCGGAGACGGGCAGGTCGCTCCTTCGAGTTCGGTGGAATATTAATTCGGAACCTCGACGGACGAGCGTGGATGTTTTTAATCGGTGATGCCGTAGAATGCACCGAGACGCTGGCAATTAAACTGTATTACCAAGAGGCTTGGGTAGCAACGTGGCGGTAGCGAATTAAACTCGGGTTTTTGGCGCATCTCTACTCGTACCTCGTATCCTAATCGTGTTTTCGTGGTGATGGCCTCCAACCGAACGCTTGGAAACAAATATCGCGCAAGTGGCGTCGACGAAAAGTTGGCCATGCCGGAAAACATGCGAATCTCGTCGTCCCACCGGGGATGCGATTCGATGGAATTATTTATGCGGGTCGAGAAAGTGGGATAAAAAGTGCAAGATAGGCCTCTTTCCCAACGATTCGCGGGGCACCTCAAAGTATCCCATTAGGGCGAGTCCTCGAGGTAATAACCACGAGGCGGCCCTCTTTACGGTATTACCATCAATTAATTTCATCGACAAGTTTCCTGATAATATCGATCGTCAAAGTTCGCACACGCTGCGAAGTAGTTTCTCCCGTAAGTACCGTAAGTACATACCACGAGTGCTTACAGCTCTTCTGCGTTCAAGATCAAAAGTTATTAGGTCGAACATCGTATCAAACTTCCAAGTAATTCTCACGCCCGATAAGGGCACCGGAGTTTCGGGTCGCACAGGGAGCAAATCGCCCGTGATTAAACGAAGATCTCTCATTAACCTACCTTTCATTCTGCACCCACTTTGAGCGGCGTTCGAGGAGTTAGCCGCGGGTATCGACAAACCGCGAACGGTCTAACGGAATTAAAAAGTTTTACCACGCTGCCCGAAATATCGTCGGCCCGCGGGGTCGATAAGAACGCGTAGCTCTCCGCTTTCGACGTTGGGCCTTCGTTAAACTCAAACTTGACAACGACGTTACCTCGATACTAGCCACGATGCCCATAGATAATATCCTTCAAGGCCCGGCTTTAACTTTACCGCGATGCTCGTACGACTGGCTAACGCGATTCGTTATCGACGGCAGCCCAGTATCGACATACGGCCAATATCGGCAACAATAGCTATATACGTATTTCAAACTCGATATTTCTATCGCAGGAGAAATACCACAACCGACCAAGGTCCAACCAAAGTCTCGGTCAAAGGCGGGCAATCCTTTGCTTCCCTCGAAAGAGGAAATACGTACGCTTCGATGGTATCTTCCATGGAATCCAAGTAAATCGATAAGAAAGATATTCTTCGCTCGAAGAGTCGGAGAGTCGGAGAGAGGAAGAAAGAGGGTGGCGGCGAAGGTGCGCGGTAAGCGGTGCGGCGTTAAGGGATTCCATCGGTCCGCAAATGGGCCAGGCAGCGACACCTTTAATGGTAAATTATTAAATCCCCGGGGATTAGCCGTCCGCTTACCTGGCGCGGGCCGCACACCTTGCCAGCCGGCGAAGAGGCGAGTCAAGGTTGGCGCAATAACGAGCCGAGGGCGTCGGGGGTTGGGTCGGGCGCCGCGAGTGCGGGCGCGCCTTCCATCGAGCGGACCAAGGTAGGTCCGAGGCAATGGATCGGGACGTGTCCTGGGATTTGCGGATTAGGTCGACCGCCGGCGTAGGAAGGACGTTACGTCTGCGTCTGGCTTAACCGCAGGGATAGATAACGCTGCCGAAGGATATACCGAGCTGGATAGTTATGGGCCCACATTTTATACCCGCTCCTCTTCGCTTCCCACCATCGGCTCCTACTCGGATCGCGCACCGAGCTCTTGCCCGCTCCTCGCGGAAGATAATGGACGAAAGGAGGGATCGAAGACGAGCCATCGAGGAAATTTATAAAGATTTCGGCGCGTCTGGTCTTCCGCCCGGGCGTCCCTCCCGATGGTCGTGGAACGTGAAAAAACGAGCATTGCCCAAGATCGCAGCGACGATGGGCGTAGAATATTTTTTTTCGACCGGTCTGTAAGCGTGGTCGAATAGCGTAGGGGACATCGGGCACGCGTGGAAGGATTGAAAAAAAACGCGAGCTTTGGTTCGCGGCGTGTTTTAAATATGCGCGCTATACTAACATCGAATGCGAGCAAAGTTTCCCTCTCGTTTCCCATCGACGATCGACGTTGAAATCCGCGGCTTCGATAGGGGCGGTGTAACGTCGATAACCCATCGAGGATTGATTTTTCCCGAAGGCTCTCCGTTGCGGCAGCGCGCAAATTCGCGAGGAGCGGTATCCGTGTCGAGGAGATTTAAATTCAAAATTCGTCACCGTCCCAGATTCGGTCCTCCGTCGGAGCGGGGCGGTTCGTCCGAAGGGGATCGAGCCTTAAATCGAATCGCGGGAGGTCGGTCGGGCGTGAGGGAAGAACTTCCAGGTTCTCCCTTCCGGCTCGCAGCCTCGCCGGCTTCCGCTCGAACGGCGGATAGACCGGCTTGTTACACTGATTTACTTACGGGCCGAGTACTTGGTTCGTTACCCCTTCTCGGATTCTATAATATTATAAGGAAGTCGAGGCGTATACGTCCGCGAGGATCCCAGGAGGGGCAGTTTGCCGCGAGGAGAGAACTCGACGCCGGATGTAACTGTGCCGTTAGGGGGGAACCTTCGGTGGGAACTTGGCCCTAAATTGAAAGGCCAAACGTATTTTATCGTCGACTCGTTATCGTCCGAATCGGATATGCCTCCTCGCCGGGAATCGATACCGCTTCTCCTCGAGACGCCACTCTCAAAGAGCCGCGCTGCTCCTTGTTCTCGCGATGCGACCTACTTTCGAGTCGATACTTAACGACCGTCGACTCGCTTTGAGGGAACCTCGTAAGCCAGTTTTCCTACTTTCTCGCTTTGTCGGGGGACAACGGGCCCGGTAAAATGTCCATTGTCTTCGCCTTGAACGTTCTGGAAACGAAATTGTTTTTGTCCCACGAGCTTATTATCGTGCCTTATCTCGCATCGCCTTTCGCTCCATACCCCAAAGAAATGGGAATGCTTTGGAATTGGGAAGAATAAAATCGTGGTTTCGATGAAAATTCGTGAAGCGCGAGAAGCGCCCAAGACTCGATACTTTGCTTTATTTCGTTCCGAGACACTCCGGTGCTGCGTACTTTCTCGCCGCTCCTTCGCCAAAGGATCACGGTCCGCGAGAGCGCTGAGAATTGATAAAACTCAAAAATATCAAGCGCCGAGATTTTATTTTCCATTCGAAAGATACGAGAAGGCGTTAGCGTCTCCCATCTTCCTTTGTCATTTACAGCGCCAGTGGAGCGTCGATTTATCGGCGGACGAAGTTAAAGCGAGCAAGAAGATAGCTCGAGCACCGAGTAAAGGTCCGTGGTATAGCGGATATTACTCGAGCATAAATTCGAACGCAGCCACCAGCCGTATGGATCCTGGCGCGTGGCCAAGCCGGTTCTTATAAATTATAAGTCGAAATACGCATGGGCTTTTACACGGTATGCATGCTCGGTCAACGGTAAACGATGTGTCAAAACTATTTTTGTATCCCGCCCCCACGATGCGTTTATGACGAGTATGCGCGCAGCGTGTCCCCCTACCGCGAGGTACATCTCGCTTTTTAGCCGCGGACTTTCCTTATTTTATTCCTGCTTCCGCGCGAGCACGATCCCGCGCGCGATTGAATAAT
The DNA here is from genome assembly GCA_038496175.1 of Ampulex compressa. Classification (NCBI taxonomy): domain Eukaryota; kingdom Metazoa; phylum Arthropoda; class Insecta; order Hymenoptera; family Ampulicidae; genus Ampulex; species Ampulex compressa. The sequence continues at coordinate 65,662 of JBCFXI010000240.1, read as the reverse complement.
TGCCTTACGAGACGTTTTTGATATTTCAGGACATCCCTACGATTCTCTCGCCGATTTTATTACGATCCACGACTAAGCGCCTCCGAAATCCTTTCATCTCGGCCCAAACATTCCTCTCGCGAGTACCGTTTATACAATTGTTATACAAATCGTACGCCATTTTTGGAAGTGTGAGCCGCTCGAATGCACGCGGAGCGACGAGGCTAGGAACGCGGGGCATGAGAGCGCGTAGAATCTCGGGAAGTATTTAACTCGTAGCCGAGAATCAGGCACGAGGGATTAAGAAGCCACCGAAAGCTCGGGGAGTAAAAAACGGAATGACGCGGTTAGTGGGTGGATGAGCAGTACCGGTGTTTCCCCCAACCGCAACGAGCAGAGTCTTTAGCCCGTAGCCAGGCCGCGGAGAAAACACGGGATCGGCCTTACGAGCCAACGGGGTGCCGTGCGGCAGAAGCCGGGGCTCGACCCTTGAACTGCAAAGCCGTCCATTCTAACGACTCTCGAGGCGATTAGGTGCAATCGTCGTCTCGTGTAATTGCGCGAATCTCGCCGTGGCGCGGCATAACGCGGAATTTTATGGATCTCGCGCATTCAGCGGCGTGTACGAGGCAGGAAAGGCATAAATATTCCTACCGTCAAAGCGACCCGTACCCCGGGGCGACGGCGTAACTTCGTCATAGACGCGACGCTGAAAGTAGAAAGGCCGGGATCCAGCCAGTTACCGACTCAGGCATCGTAAAACGAAGAGGCAGGCCTCTCTTCCCGAGGTATTTGTTCTGTTACTCGCCGCCAACTTCTCCCGTTCCCCGAGTTTCGCTAATTACCGGTATTGTCCCGGAGTTACATCCCGGTGTACTTGTTAACTGTCATGGCTAATATTTGCCGGGTTCGTAATTAAATTATCGGAGCTCTTTTTCGTAAGAAAAACAGCTCTGCGCGCATCATTGGAATCGTTCGAATACCATTGGGATCGTGCGGGATCGCGAGATAGCCGTGGCCCGACTCTTACAATCGCGCTTGGCACGCTTAAGAAAATTACGCGAATTTCCAAGGCCGATGTGCCTCGCGATATTTTTTATTGAGATCTAGAAAATAGAGGCACCGCTGGAACTCCGCAAAATGTCCCGACGTATTAGAAAGCGGAACATTTATGAATTGACGACGAGGGAGGGTGCGTCTGGAATATTTAATCGACGACGCGAAAACAGAGCGTTCCCACGCGAACGCGGCATCCTCGCGCCTAGCGGGATCGATCGCGGGGCAAAATCCGGACTGTCGGAATTTTCTTGGTGCGTTCTAGCAGCGAGAGAGGCATTGTCGTCGCGAAGCCGATATAACGGGTGCAACTCGCGCTAAAATGCCCCAGATACGTCGAAAGAGGCCAACGGGGAAGAGGTCGTGGAGGACCCTCGAGTCGAAGGTATTGAAGGTAGCGAAGACGGAGAAACTCGATACCTGTGTGCTGGACAGATTTTCCCGGACTCGAGAGTGGCGCAATTCTTCCGCGAACGAACCAACGTACGAAGGTTCGAGAACGAGCTGCCCGAACGCCAGACTTTTTTTCCCTCAACCCTACCGACAACCAATGCCCGGCCAAACCGTTCCGGTAACCTCCGCATAACTTTGCGGCTGCCGAAGAGGAAAACGTCTAAAGCAACCGCGTCTCTCGTGCCTTCCCCTTTATCGCCCACGGCTCGCAATCCTACTCCAGCGCCACACTCGCTACGTACAGGTCGCAAAGTTGCTCAAACTCTTTCAAAATCTCTAAAAAGAAAAGATAAATCGTCGACCTCGGACTTGAGGCAGCGACTCTCTTACCGCGTCCAACGATCATCGACGCTTTTTCAAAGGCACTTTGGACGTTGCCGCGAGTCAAGATGAGAATTGCTCCTATCAAAATTATACGCGAGTCACGATTCGAATTCGTTGCTCGGAACAAACACCGGAAATTGTAAGAGAAGTTCTACGATAAGTTTTGAGTATCTCTGGCGGTTAATTCGATATTTATCGTGCGCAGGAAGTAGAGAAATATACGGTGCTCTTCGTTAGGTCCCCGCGCGTGTTGGGTCCGTTAACGCGCATATTCGTTCGCCATTCAATCTCGTCGCGCAACCCTTTGCTTGCTTATGAAATACTCCAAACCGCTGGGGTTGCTAATCAAACAATAATAAGCTTCTAGCCGCATGCAGCGGAGCGATACACGCTAATATTGCCAATCTCCCCCCCTAAGTGCCGCGGTGCACCGTCAGGAGCGATTCAATTACGATCGAGCGCCAACACGCTCGCCAACGCGTCGTGCGTCGGGTGCCGTGCTTGGAATCTCGTTTTCTTAAGAAAATACCCGCGGTCGGTCGCACGCCGAAAAACCCGCCTCGGGCTTCCTAATTACCGGGGGAAAATTCTGATTTCTCCCAGTACAGCACATCTTTCTCTCCGTCCCTTTCGAAATAATAACGGGACACCTTGGGAAAGGAGCCGTCACCGTATCGCCCTCCCGGAGAGAAATATCGTTTTCCTATTGCTCGATCCAAAGGCACTGCGAACGTACAGCGAAGAATTCGCCGGCTTCTCCGAGTCGACGAGCGAGAAATTCCACGAATCCCTTCCATCGTAGCTCTGTAGCGAGAAAAAGAGCAATTTCGTTTTCCTCCCAGCCTTATTACGAAAAATCGGCAATGGAGTCAACGACCATCCATAATATAATAACGTATCGAGGAGGAATGCGAGTAGTAGCCTGGTTTTGTCGAGGATATCGAGCGCGTTTAATTCGAGGGATTGACCGGCAGTAAACCTGGACGTTTCATTAACGTCCCCTCGAGGAGTTTTTCCGCGAGCTGCCGATAAATCGGCACGGAATCCCCGAGGACGGCCAATTATCGGCAGCGGTCGCGTGTCCACTCGGGCTCACCCTCCAGAAGCGGTTCATTACTTTCGAATGGGCCGCGCAGTGGCTACCAGGACCGATCCCCGCCGCCCCTTTGAGCGCACTGCCGGCGACGGGCCGGTCTATAATTCAATCTTGTCAAATCCATTAACGCCGCCGCCGCGGTTGGGACCCATCGGCACGGCCTACGTCCTGACTCAGCGATCCCACACGACTGCTAAACGCGCCCGTTGTAGTTTTTCACGCGCACACGGCCCGCCAATCTCCCGCTTTTCGACAAATATTTCGATAGGTCGGGGGCCACGCTTCCGCCCATTCGGATATCGGATCGTTGACCGTGCCAAAATCGATCGGGACCGTGCTTTTTTCCAGGGTGCCTTCGAAGGACGATTTTCTCGGGACCGGATCCTCGAATACCGGTTGGACAAAGGCACGAGCGAGGCGAAAATATGTCTTAAATGCGTTACCAATCCCGGCTTCTCGTTTGGTGGATCGAGACCGGAAATTCGGTGGTTCTTCGACCGAGGGGCGCGGACTATCTTATTGGACGGGGATCCCTCGACCGCATCCGCCGAGGCTCGGATCGAGGCTGGATCGTAGGATAACGCTCGAAGGCACTCCTGCTTCGAGAGGGGCAGGCTTTGATTCTTCGGTGAGCGCATTTCGTAGGCGCGAAACGGCAGTGCGCAATTGCGCGGCACGCTGACGGGCACTTCATTCGGACAATTAGCGCGAGGCCGCGCCGGGCTGCGGTGGGCCCGCGTTAAGATTAATTATTTGCATAAAAAGCCCCTCCCGGTTTAATTGAATTAATAAAGCCCACGCTCGCGCTGGGTGTTCGCTCGTTCGATCGTTCGGTCGTTCGCGGAACGGCGCAACTGCGCTCTCCGTCCCAACGCTCGTTAATCCGCGGCGATTACTCCTTTTTAACACCGGCGATATATACGAAACGTTTATCGTCTTTGGAAATAAAAGCTACTGCATTTGCCGTTGCGACGTTTCGACCGCTCGTACAACCGTCGATATATAACGTAATTGAGAAACGTTCGTCATCCTCGTTGCGAGCAATCGTATTTGAATTTTTCCCATTCACCACGGCACCGCGGTACTGTTCGAAGGTGTAACGTATAAATTTTGCGGGCTCGAGCGTGGAAAAAATTCGAGCGGTCCCTTCGTAATTAATTTGTAAACGAGCAATTCCGAATGCCCGCGAGCCCTCGTGCGGAACATACTCGCGCTCCTATAAATTTCTTCTCCGTCGTTCAAAATACGCTTTCCTGGCGCATTGTTTTAAGAATTTACGAGGTTCGCGCTTTATCGTAACGGTCTCGGGAGCCGGCCGCTATTACCGACTTGTTTTTCCTCGACGACGGAAAGAAGGGGATAAATTAGAAAAATTACGTTAAGGGATTTATCGCTTATCGCGACGGTGGCGAACCGCGTGCGTGACTTCGTATTAACGGGTTCGCGCATTCATCAAAACCGACGATTACGGACATCGCCAACGATTAGCGCGATTTGCGCGCATAAAATTGCTTGCCGTGGCGGGTTCGTTAATTTTATTATAATCTTCGGCTACCGAGCAGGTCCCGACGCATAATTGGGACCGACGGTAGCGCGACGTATGCTCACTCGACATGCACGTACCTTACACGCTAGGACCGTGAGCTTCCTTCTCCTAGGGAAAAAAAAAAAAAAAAAAAAGAAAAAAAACGAGAACCTGCCGGTACTGAAATCAGCGGATTTTCGGATTTTTCGAGATCGGCGATAATAAAAAATGCTGATATTCGCATCGAGCCGGTATAACGAAATCCGGATCAACGAGGATGGAGCAAAGCGACGATTCCGAGTGCTTCGAGGTAGCGCGATACCATCGCGATACAAGTATCCGTACGTCAAAAGCGAGAGATAATAATTCGGTCTCGCGGTCCGGAGATGCGATGGCACCGTGTCAGAGCACGAGACGCAGAGAACTCTAGGGAAAGCTCGATATCGATCTTGGACGTGGAACGTCAAGGAGGACGGAGATGATCGACGGCGCGAAATAACCGCGCGATAGATAAGAGGGAATCGCGGGGAGAAAGATCCGGGGGAGAAAGGACGTCGCGGCGCGGAAAGGGTATCCATTCTCGTCAGCGGCGGTAACGCGGCGCATTCGTGATTTAATATCGGCAAATCCGCGGGGATATTTATCAAAGCCGCTGATCAGGAGGATGACGGGAGGCCGCCATCGGTCACAATTAGCGCGATACGCCGGCGCCGAGTCCGCGAACGGCGCATTCACCGGCGCATCTCCCATTAACGCGAGTAGGAGCACTCCGGGCTGCCGCACGATATAAGTAGATCCATCATCATTGAGAGCACCAACCGGGCCGCTTCTCTCCCCGCGCCCATTATCGCTCGATTCTTCCGCCGCGCGAATCCGCCTATCCGCGATGCCTTTCACGAATCATCCGGAATCGCTCGAAAGCGCGCCCCTCCGTCCTTTTGTTGCTCGCTGAGCCCGCTCCTACCACCGGCCGGAAATTACGTTACCGCGATACGACGCGTACCCGGGAGAGAGATCTTGGTCGGCCCTCTCCGCGTAAACGCAGGGATAAAGGCGAGTCGAGTCCTCGTTCGTTTCGAGCCTACGATCCGGTGGAAGCCTTGGCGCGTTTCAGCTTCGTCGACGTTCGAGCTGACGTTGTGTTCGTAAGCCATAGATTCGATGGAACGGTACGTCGTTGAGTTCTCGATGGGAGCAAAGGGAAAGCAAATGGGAAGGCGTACTTGCACGATAGGATTGAAAATGACGATTGTCGCGAAACTCGCGAAAGGTGTAAGCGAAGCGATTGGACCTTTTATTCGTCGGGGGGAGATTCTCCCTTGGATGAAATCGACTCGTCGGAGATCCGCCTTTGGAAGGCGCATTTGCAACGGCGGAGCCGACTTATCGCGATCGGTCGGAGCGAGTCGCGGGCTAACGCTGGCAAATAACGGGCCACGCAGGGCCATACGTTTAATTCGCCATTCCGCCCCTCCCTCGCCTTCGGTTAACAATGGGGTAAACAGGGAAAATTACCGCTTGCCACGGGCATCGACGGAGGTCATTCGGCTGGCGTGACAACCCTTCCACGCCCTCCCTCCCCCCATGCCGCGCGTGTACAATGCGCTTAATGAAACTAGATATAGACCGGACGATAACCCTACCACCCCTTTTGACGGCCGAACTCCACGAGGGGGTGGCTACGAAAAGGGCAAATTAAATCCGCAAGTAAAATCCACGGGAGGAGCGGCGGAAGGGCAGGGGGCTCTGCGAAGGGTTTCGGCGACAATGGCCTTGTTAAGGCACCCACTAATTGTGCGCAGGTCCTTAATGGATCCTTGCGAAAATTGCGTCTACCTAAGCCCGACGCGATCGACGCACTCGACCCCGCCGGCTTGCCGTCTCTTCCTCTTATTTCATCGAACCTCCACCGGCCCTTTCCGCCGTTTTTGTCTCGCCCTTGTACGGCCACACCTCCGCCGTCTCCCGCGGCTTTTCAGGGCCCTGAAAGGCCGCCATTCGGGACGCCCGTACCTCTCTCTTCTTTCTCCTTCCCCGTCGAAAAGAGAGAGACAGAGAGGGAGAGAGAGAGAGAGCGGCGTAGCGCGAGGCCACGAGCGAGAAGGTTATGGAGATTCCTTCCCGGTTCCATTTATAGAACCACGCGGGCATGAACCTCGAGAATCTTCGTTGCGGCGCTAGGGATCTTTTCGATGGTCCAGCGCGGCGCGGGAGAAACGGGGATTTGCCGAAATATCGTGCGTCGTTTTTCCACAAAATGACGGAGATTCGGACTCGGGATGCCGTATGTCCGGGATAAACGATAGGTCCTGGATTGCGCAACCCCCATAGGCGGCGATGAGGATCAAAGAAACAAGGAGAAATTACGGATAATGTCCGGGGGTACGAGAGGCGAGGTATCTCCAGTCTGGCGATCCTCATTAACGCAACGAGTGCTTTTCCAGTCCATTTTCCATCGAGCCGGGAAAAAGGAGAACCAATTGCGGGCATTAAGCGAAATACCGCTCGGAAGCAGACACGACGCGGACGTTGCAGTCTAAATAATTACGAGAATACCGGGGCTGCTCTTTAATAACCGTCTGGATGGCAGAGAGTCGTCTCGTCAACCCTTATCCCGCTTCTTCTCCGTCGACGCTCTTTATCCTCCTTGCCGCTCCCTCTCCCACTCCCACTCCCACTCCCACTCCCACTCCCCCTCTCCTTTCACGAGCTTTCCCCCAACGTCGCGCCGGGCCACGAGCGCGAATTTAATCGGCTGAATCCTCGCCGAGCTCGCGGCAGCCACGTTAAAGCCCTGCCACTGGCTCCGGCTATTTTGGCAGATCAAAGACAGCGGCGGGGAGATTGATACGCGGCCCACGGCACGCCCAGCGAGATCCTCGCAACGATGTCGCGCCTTCCGATAAATAAACTTACCCTCCCGTGCCCCGGCATTCCCGCGGGATTGTTTTGTCGTCGATGTCTACGGCCGCGCTCGTTAACTCCTCCTGAATTTTTCGCGGTTCTGCCCCGACGCCCTTGAGCTCGACGCGCGACTGCGCGAGCTTCTTCGTGTAAGCGACGAAAATTTATGTCGGTTCGGCATCGTATTTCAATCCGTCCTCCGCGGAGTCTTCCAAAAGAAATCATTTTTGAAGCCTATTTTCGATGCTTCCACCCTGGCTGGGGTTTCCTGGATATACTACGAATAAAAGTTCGTTCCGCGGGTTCGAAAGCTCGTAGGACGATGGATCTCGATCCCCGGTTTCGCGAGCTCCGATTGCCAATTTTTCGGTTACATATTTAGGACTCTAAGCGTATCTTGAAAAAAAAAAAAAAAGGAAGACGAAAAGATAATGCGAATAGATCGACGCAACGATAAATCGACCGGAATTTGTGCAATTTTTCGAAAAAAAGAACGACCGGTCGGTTATTTTCGCGTCGAAGAAACGTTGGGTAGTTTCTGCGTTATTTCGAGCTACGTCCCACGTTCGCGCGAGTAATCGCGAATCGCAGGATCGTTTTACATTCGTCGAGGATGCGGCGACGTCGAAGATCGGGGCAAAAAATTCTCGCGATCGACAGGATGGAGCGCCGAGTGAAGGGGTCGACACGCGAGGAGCCAAGAGGAGATCGGAGATATCCTTCGATTCGGCAGATTTATTCGGCAGTGCCTAATCTTGCCCGCTCTAGGTGGGGCAGATATACGAGCCTTCCGTGGGAGCTCACGTGTTTCTGCATTATCGTGCTTTCCAACAGAATCGTGCACGCTCCTTTTCCCGCTCCCTCTCCGCTCCGGCTATATTTCAGGGGTAGTTAGTACGGTTCGCGTGTCGACCCGCGACAGCGTCTCCCAGTCGCCGAGCTATCGCGATAACGCGTATTTACATTCCGGAGTACCGACACGGCGCGCCGGCCAAAACGCACCTTACGCCCAAAAGGTTCGTCCCACGAAATGTCCATCGGCGAATTCTTTATGCCGCTGACGCATGCGACGCTGCTCAACGCTGCACGACTACTGGACGCTATCTCGGGCTCGGCCAACTCAACTTGCACCGTAAATGAGAATAACGTATTTGAGTGAAATTGTGGATACATCGTTTCACGCGTAATTATGATATTGATCGTATCGAGAAAGGATATCCGCGCACGAGTCGAAATTTAGTACCGTTATAGTGACTCGGCGGAAAGACCGATGAAGGGATAATTGTTTCCCCCGCATTCGTCATATTTACCGCTTTATCGCGTACGTTTTATTTCTATGGCTTTTTTAACCGATATAGCTTTTTTTTCCTCGAAGCCTACGATCTATACGTTGAAATATGGTTTGCTGAATTTTCAGCACCGTTGACAGAGCATTTAACGCGAGACCTACTGTTCAAAGTGAGATTTACGTCACCGGCTCTACTGTACGTGGATCGCGTGGAAGTATCCGGATGTGACGGCTGGGATTTTCGTCCGATACCCATCCATGGAAATCGGCGCCTGTATTCAACGCGTCACGATAGCTTCGATATAATACCTGCTTGTCGCGACTACGCGGATTAATAAATACAAGAAAAAAAGTATCCCCTATGATTGTCATGTAAATACAGCGCCATACGGATATGAACGGATACGTCAATTTTGTTTTCAAGCCGCATAGAAAATAACTAAATCGTTCGGACTAACGCGTATCTTTTTTTTTTTGGCCGGAATATTTATCGAGCCCCCCTTCTGGGCGCCGCTTCGAACGTTTCGTCGGACCCTTCGTTTTATTCCAGCCTCATAAAAGATACTCCGCGTAAGAGCGAATCTTAATCCCCCATAACGTACCGTGACTACTAGATACGATTCCATTTACATAGCCCAAAGTAATTTAGATTTTGTTTTCTCCTTGGCGCGTAGATCGATATAGCTGAAAGCGTTCCCTTACAAATGCCGAGTCATCCTTTATTTCCCATCCTTGCTCTCATCCTCCGTTTCCATTATAGAACCGAGAGAGTGGAAGGGGAGAAAACGGAATCGCGATGTGAAATCGCGAAAAAGGATTTTTGACGAACTCCATCGGCATTCGCGGCTCGCATTTTCGTCCGAAACGAACGAACCATCTGCGGCCCGAGTTAAGTGAAACATAGTGGCACTTAATGAGCCGTGAAATGCACGGTGTTGATGCAAAATAGGAAAGGGTGGAATACGAGTGGCGATGCGGCGCGAGGGGGAGGCGTTCCTAAGCGGGAGGTGGCCCGCTTCGCCAATGGCATCCCAACGACGTGCCGAGTGATTTCGCTGGAGACGCGTGGCGTCGTGGTTCAGTAGCGCGCACTCGACGCGTTCCGTCCACTCGAAAATATATGTCCTCCGAAGATCACAGGCCGCCATTCGTCGTCTCGACCGGCGCTAAAATTAAGCGACATCGCCCTGCCCCGAGCCCACTCCTCGGGGATCGCGTAGAATTCGCTCCAAGAAAGATTCGATTGGCGGTAAAGGGAAGGATGCGAAACGTCTCTTCCTCGCGTCGCGATCGACTTATTCCGATTTAATGTAATTTCCCGACATTGGGTATTTTGATGCTTTAAAGAAAAGTTTTCGTACGGGCAAGTTGAAAGTTTCGGCGACGAGCAGATGGGTGAAACGTCCTCAGCGTCGAAGAAGGATGGTGGGGGTAGGGGGGGGGGTAGGGGAGGGGTAGTGTGATCGAAGAAAAAATCTTGGTGGTTGTTTAAATGGGAGCGGGAAGTTCTTTGTAAAACGAAGAGTCGAGCGCGAAGCCACAGCCGTGCTTTCCGTCTGGCGATTCGAGAGAAGGAAAGTAACTGCGGATTAACCGGCTCTTTGAGGGCCGAGATTGGAAAAGTCCCCCGGCGACTTTACGGCTGAAGGCGACCAAAGGGAGAAAAAGGATATAACAGGGTGTAGCGGCACCAGACCGAGGCCTTTATTTCTGTTCCAATGAAACATTCTCGATCGAGGCAAAGTCCTAAATATCGTCCGTCTATTTACTCCTCCAATCGTTTCATCGCTCTGGGCGTTAAATGGCGAGGAAAAAGAATAAATCGTTGAGCGCTCGCGTTGAATTTTATACGAACATTCCTATCTATTCGTTCAACGTTCATCCGTAAAAATCGAGAGAAAGAACGCCAAGCGGTTACCGTGGATAATAATAACAAACGTCTGCAATACGTTCGCTGCCATGAAAATTGAGAACGTCTCGTCCTGGGTGCCAAAGATTTGTTTTAAAGAAAACCGCGAAACCTCTTTAAACTCGATATTAATCGCTATTTTTCAAGTTTTAATTAGAAGCTCTTTTAAAAATTACGTCATCGCGCCACGCGATTAAGAACCAACGTCTCCATAAAGCGTAGAATACGCAGAGTTTACACGATTTTGCGGTGGCAATTGTTTTGAAGGAAAAAGGAAAAAAAAGTAGATGTTTCGCAATCGGCACTCACGGTACGCACCCTCACTACGAGACATCCCACAGTTGGCAGTCAATGTCTCGAGCGATCCGGATCGATCATCTCTCCGAGCAGTCCTCGAAGTCTTTACGCCGAAAGAGAACGCGATCCATTCCACGTCCTCGTATTTTTCCGAGGCCATTCAAGCGGCTGGGGAAGACGCTATAATTTGACGGTGTATTCTCGTGAATCCCGGAAGAAAGAGTGCGGCGCTCGCGGGGGCTAAGCCTGATCTATCGGCCTCGTTATTTCGTCGGTGGATCGCACCGGGTCGTGTCCAACGAGGCCATTTCTTACCTCCGTGCATAACGCGATAGGATCAGGCGCATGGTGCCCACGTGCCTGGAAAGGGCTTTTGTCGCATCTTCGGCGAAAGAGCCCGCCGCGAAACTCTTTGACGACCTCACGTGCCTGCATTTAAATCCCAAACTGGTTTTCGCGGTACACCCCCTGGCTTCCTTTGAGCCAGAAGAACGGGATTACGGACATTTCTACCCTGCCAGTCCGGAGCTCCGCATTTTACTCGCCGCTGGATTTAACTCTCGGCCGAGTCTTTAACCCCTTCGGATCCGGCACGCAGGGCGTCGCGAGCACCGCTTCTCTTCAATTTAGCTCGAATCACGAGCAAGTCTTCCGCACGCTCGCCCTGCTTTCCTCGAGTCGGCCAATCCTCTTCGTCGGTTGCGCAATATGCTGCTCGGCTACGCGCAAGTAGAATATTGGTAATCAGAGATAAACGAAGAGTCGCCGGTCTCGAGTTCCGGAAGGAGTATAACGTTGCAACGCACGGTGATGAATTACTCGAAAGAAAACCGAGATTCCAGTTCCAGCTGCGATACCCGGACGGACCTTAGGTGCTGGAAGGATTCGAGGGTGTGCCGCTCGGGGGGAATCGTTATTCCGGAAAGCGAGTAGTTGTCCGTAGGTTGTCGCAACGGTCGGTTTGCGCGTAATCGGTGCATCGAACGAACGGAACGAGCGTGAAAGGGACGCGAGCAAAGCCCCGGCGCGAAACGAGCTCTCGTATCCGTTAACCGGCGGTCGATCGTCGAGCGGTGAGCGAGTTATCGCAAATTAACGTAAACACGCCGTCGATATTCGTAACGATGTAAAAGTCCGACGGAGGAAGGCCGAGGCGTGAAAACTAATAACTGCGCCAAATTAATGCGATTAGGCATCTACGCGCCTGTTAGGTACGAACATTATCGTCGATCTTCCACTTTCCCTCGGCCGACTTTCCCCCGCCCTGCGCCCACGGCCCTCCGCCCTCCGCCCTCCGCCCTCCGCCCTCCGCCCCTCTGCCGGTCCAGAGGCTCGCTCCGACTGTGCGTTCCATTATCGACGGGCCATCGAACTATCGAGCCTTTGTTGGCCGAGCCCCGAGCGTGCACCGTGCACCATGATGCTGCCGCCGACGGTCCTAGTGGCGCATTCGACTATGAAGCGCGTCTGACGGGGTAAATTTTGCAAAGGAAGGCACTCGGAGCCAAATTTCGCAGGGCCAGCTCCAATTAAGAGCCGGAGGACGTGGCGCGCTACTCGAATCGCAGGGACTTTGTGGGGGAAGATTCGAAAGCTCGGATGCGCTTTCTTAATATCGTTCTTCTGGTGCAACGTGAAAGGCGATAGAGTCACGCGAGGAAGTACGCGAAACGAGCTACGCATCGAGTCTTACGAGTGACCTAAAACGCGTTTCGTTCGTCGAAGTTCTCTCCTTGGCTCGTTCGCTTTGTCGTTCCAGCGTTGTCCGTGGCATCTGAATTTGGGTACACCCCGTATATTCTGAACGAGAGGAAACGACGCGTATTGATTTGTGGCCCACGCGCTTTATTCGCGTTTGTTGCCGTGCTTTTCGCTAGTTTTCTACGCGGTAGCTCTCTTTCGCTGGCGTTCAACGCAGAAATCATGGCGCTTATTTCGGAATCGCCCGTAAATCGTTTCACCGCGCGGTAATTCGAGCATCGGAGTACGTATCTCTACCGCGCGTGTGGTTTGCGATTCTTCATCGCAATTTTGAACTTGTACGCGCATTTGCGGAATTTGCACGGGTTTTTGCCTTTTCTCAACGCCCCTTTGATCTGCGTGAAACCCGTAGTCCATGAATGAGCAACGTTTACGGCTCACTTGCGAGCCGCGATGAATGTGACCGAACGAATAACGAATCGCCGTTCATCCCGGCAATTCCCGGAAAATTAATCGGTTAAAAATCGAATAAGAAGATCGATCGTAAACTTTTATCGTTCCACGAGAGCATTTAGAGGCTCGCCTTTGATTCGCCGAACAAAATTTTCAACGAATCGATAAACCGGCGCTCAAAAATGTCGAACGAGTGTACGAATAGAAAATCGGCGTATAGCAGAGAAGATTTACGATTATCTCCACCTTAATTTATCGGAATAAAAAATAACGATTCGAGTCCACGGTGGCCGCCGTAGTACTCCCAAACGAATCAACGGAGATTGGAAGAAACCAACGAGATATTTAATTTAATTTCCACTCTTTCCGCCGTTCGATGCGAAACGGAAGGAGCTCGTCCTTGCCAGGAACTCGAAACTCGAACTTTGGCTCAAACTCGCATCTTTCGGCACCCCCCCCCCCCCCCGCCCCCAACGCTCCCCCTCTTTCGACAAAATAAACGAAAGGGGAATAACAAATTGAAACGTCAGGATTTCAATTTTCATCTCGTTAATCCAGGACAGTCTGGTTCCTCGGCCGGCCGTACGTCACTGTCAAAAGACCAGGAGAGCCGACGAAAATCTGGCGCTAGGCTGCAGGTCTACGGGCCGGAAGGCAAGAGAGTCGAACGGGAGGACTTTCACGCAGTTTTCGCACCATTACTCTCTCCCGGCTCGTGACAGCCGATAATTGGACGTGTCCTTTGATCCCCGTCCTCTCTGGCTTACCCTTATCCTCCAGGATTTCAAGAGCTCGCACAGGATCGCTGATGGATCGCCGGCACGCGCCGCGCGGTGCGAAGAGAACCGATGGGCTCGATAGATCCGATAGCCTCGAGCCACCTCCCTTTACTTCCTTCTCGATCTTATCTTTATCGTCATTTTTTCCGCTCGCCGACAGGGTATTAGGGCTGGGGATCCGGCGAAAAAGGGGAGAGTGCGTCGTCCTCGAAAAGCACGAGCACGAATCTTCACCGTTCGAGATACCGATGCGCGCATCGATCCCGGCGTAGGTGCTTCTTGGACTTTGGCGTAATTATCGTGCCGAATTCAGCGGCAAAGCTTTCGCGAGGCTGAACGAGGTGGGAGAGCTACGGACTCCCGCGAGCTGCTCGTTAATTTTTTCCAAGCTCTCCGCCCTCCCCGGACGCTTCTCGCCCCGACGACTCCCCCGTAGGAGAAGATTAAAGATCCACTCGATCGAACGGAGATCAAGTCCCGTGGGTTTCCCCCTCTCGCACGAAAGGGCTGGGATTCGCGCTTCGATTCTGAACGGGAGCGTAACGAGAAATTTTCCGATAATCTTCGGGGGGCGAGGAGAAGGAAGGGGCGCCGAGATCGAGCGGGGAGGCGCTGAATGACCGCGTCGGGAATGAAGAGAATCTTCGAGTCTCGGATTTGGCTTGGCGTCCGCCGAAGAGACGTTTTTCTCCGGAAGCCGGGGGAAGGGCGGCGGGCGGAGGTAGGAGGAGAAGATCGGGGGAAGACGAAGCGCGAGCATTGTCGCGGGGATTTCCAATTAAAGGGGGCTTCGAGGCGCGAAAGGAAGAGCGCCGGGTCGGGTCTTCGGCGCTCCTCGACTTTCTCCCGCCTTGGCATCTCGACCCCGAGCCTCGCTCCCCTTCCGCCGGCTCTCGATCTCGACGCGACGCGCCCGAGGAGTGCGCCGCGGCTGAGCGGCCGTTTAGTTTTATAATCGAATCCGGTTGTTACGGCCGATGGCCAACCGATTGCTTTCGTTTGGTAAACACTAACTTTTAATTATTTCGACGGCGGGAGGGACGGGGCCGAGGGGAGTGCTCGATGGCAGAGGCGCACGTGCGCCTGGAGATCGATTCCGCTAAATAGCCCGTAACGGTAGAATAAACGGTGGCCCGGCGAAAGGCTAGGGGCGGTCGCGGGGAGGGGGGAGAGGGGGAGAGAGGGTGACGCGGGTAGGAGCGTCGAAGGGGGTGGCGAGGTGGTCGCGAGGGAGTGGAGGGGTCGGCGGAGGGAGAAAGAGGGCCGAGGAAACAATGCACACCGTCGGTTGCCAAACCTAGCTGCGCAAACATTGCCGGCCGGTGATTGCTTCGATTCACGCAGGGCCGAAGTTAGCGGGGGTTAGCGCGGGCCAGCGGAGGTTAGCGGGGCGGGAGAGGGAGAGGGTCTGCATTCGCGAACGATGGCCCGTGCGCGGCAAAAATGTACGCGAAGAGCGAATTAATGCGAGTGAAAGCGGCGCGAAACGGTGGCTGAGAAAATGGCGGGGCGCTTTGCGGCAAGCTTTGCGACTACTCTTCATCCTCGCGTCCTTTTTTCCCGAGCCCCGCCACTAGCCCGACATTGTCTCTCGCTTCGTGCTCCCCGACGGTACGGGCCGAGCATTCCGCAAAGGCGCCTGGCAAAACCCGAGAAGCGGCCCTTTTGCGGCGAATCCTTCGTTCGAACTCGGCGAGGCATCTCCGCCGAGGAAATTCGGCGCGAGTAATCGCGACCCCGCCGACGTTTGGCGCTGCGGGGGACGGATGCACTCCGCGTAATAGTCCGCGCGCAGCTCGGGGCACGTGGGGGGCACGGAAGCGCCGATAAATTCCGTCGCGCACTTCTCCAGGCGTTGATCGATCAAACGGTCGAATTAGCCGCGATTACCGTAATTCCCGGGGAAATAAAGCGGCGCGCGTCGCGTTTAACCGTTACGGTTACATTCCTGTCTTTCCCGCTTGTTTTACAAAGTGTCTCGTAATCGGCGTTGGGCGTACCACGGGCGCGGATTGAGATCTGAATTATATTCCGGGTAATATCACCTGCTCGTAAAAACCGACGATAAACCTCGCTTCGCTCTTCCCACGGCCGTGGTGCCGATTAAAAGGCCGCATTAGCGGCAATTCCTCTAATTTCCAGGACGATAAACCTTCGCTCGCGCGTTTATCGACCATCGCACTCCGTCGCTTCCGCACTCTCCTCGTCCGTCGGTCGGACCCGCTGCCACGGCTACGAACATAATTTTCGTTATTTTCGCGAGCGAACGACGTCGATCGAATCATTTTTATCCGTTCCATCCTAATTCTCCGCCACTCGAGTGAATTTATCCGCTTTCCATTCGATAGCACCCTATTCTACCGCGATCTCGCGCCCCTACGCGTCGCGCGTAAAACAAACGGGAATATCCGTTTCGTCGATACGCGACCGATCGTATCGCGGAGAGGAACCTCGAAGGACGCGCAAGGCGCGATCAAAGTTCGCCTACTAATCGTCTTGGTTCGAGCAACGGGACCTCTCGCGAGCGATAGTGTGCGATTGCCGATTCGCGGGAAACGATCGCGACGAGCGCGTGGTCGATGAATGCGACGAACGCGACGAACCATCGTCGATCGATCGCGTCTCCGCGACCAAACGTCGACCCGTCCGGTTATCGATATCGCGCTGGAATCGCATTGCCGTTTGGGAGGAACAAAGCGAGCGTACGGGAATATATTCATGGCTGAGCGATTAACGCTAAATAACAATTTGATAATTCATCGATCGGACTTTCGATGGCGGCCGTTGGAATGCCGGAAAGATGAATAATTATCGTGCGGTGAAACGTCGGTTTATCGTAAGGGAAAACCAGTTTTTGCGCTCCGCTATCCTTCGCTCGCCCACCGATCGCGTCTGCGGATCGACGATCGTTATCCTTTCTCCTACATCTCTCTCCCTCGTCGTCCTCCTACACGCTTCTCGGACGTTCCGGAAACTTCGCCGCTCGCAATGGGCGAGGCAAACGCGGGTTTTATTACTCTTTGTCGAAATCATTCGGTAACGAAACATAGACGTTTAACGATCGTTACAGGCCGCCGGGCTAGCGGGCGAGCAGAGATCGAATCGGGAACGATGCTACGGACTTCGGTCCGGCGCTGATTGCACCGCGCGAATTTGCGAAACGGCAGGAAAAATGCCGTCTGCAAAAAGGCAGCCGGCGCACGGCGTCGGTGAGGGGCGCGGGCGGGGCGGGGGCGAGAGGGGGGGAGCTTGCGCATGGCCGAATTAATGCGAATCAAACTGCGGCCTCGCGGCGCCATTAGGCAAATTGAAATGGCAGGTGTCGCGCGAGCTTGTCGACGGCGTCGAGAAAGGCCGCCGTGGGGGGTGCGAGAGGGACGAGGCCTCGTTGTCGCTGCCCGCATTTTTCCCCCACCCCCCCTCCCCCCCGGCACCGGTCACTTGAGATTAAAATTGCCGTTTAACGCGGACGCTCGGCCGCCATACGAATAATGTTTAACCCTCTAGCCGTCACGAGAGTCACCCGCGCTGTTATTTGTCTTTCGGATGTTTTACGAAGGGGAAGCGATGATCCGCCCGACGCTCGTCGGCCGCGAATCGACGAGGCGTTCCTGAAAAATGAAGAACGCTCCGGTGAAGCTGCCTAAATGTTTTCACGGGGAACCACCCCAACCGTTTACACTCGCGATCCGACTAATCGCGTTTACTCTCTTTACCATAAACCGGAATTTACTTTGGCTCCTCGCCAAGGAGGATCGATGGAGGGTCCGTGGAGTAGCGAGGTTCTTATCGCGGAAACGGGAATTGGCCGGTTTGGCGGTCGGCTCAAACGACGCTGGACCAAAAAACTCGCATCGGCTCCTGTCCGTGAAAAGGGCCGAGCAATCCTGGCGAGCGATCGCGCGACTCGCCGATCGAGCGCAACCGCTCGAAGCTCTTTCGGGGGAGATTTGGTGCGCGACGGTGCGGAGGAAAAATCCGTAGGTGCGTATGCGTCGCTCGTCCTTTCGGCTGTATGACGATTAACGAGCCGAGCGTTTAGCATAGATAATCACTCCCGGGAGTCCAGGGTCGTGGCACGAGTGCCATTCGAGCTCCCCGCATTCGCGATCCCCGATGCAATTATCAATCGAGAGTCCGCTGTGCATTAACATAATCAGATCAGCCTGCCGTTCGGAACCGTTTCCACCTCCCCTTTCTGCCTCTATTTCGCCGTCATCGGCGCTCGCGCCGAAACCAGCATGGCCCCTATCCCCCTGCAGGCCCGGCAGCAACGCAATTATTCCTAAGTGCGGCACGATAGCGCGTGGAAAACTGCGACGGAGATGCCGCACGATTATCGCGATTGGCCCAACCGGTCGATGATGTTCTTCGACCTCTTATCCGGGCTCTTTATCGCCGATAATGCTGCTCGCGCCCTTAGGGACGGAACGATGCCAGCGTGATAATGTTAGAGCGCGGTAGGGCAAGGGATAAATGAAAGCGCGATATCGCACGGTTGCCTCGAGGAGAGATAACCGAGGAATATTTGACGACGTTCGAGAAATATCCTTTGGCAATGTCGCAACTGGGAAACAATTTTCATCTAAAATATTAGGCTGGAACTGCCGGCGAAGCGATAAACGAAACTGCTGACGCGATCGGTTAGCATTTTCGCGTATGCGTTACGACGAGCGCGAGCCGTTTTAGGTCGACACGAGTCATCGCGCGTGATTCGTGTGAGAGGCTCGAAAACGTAGCCGGAAAGATGTCCGTCGGTTCGAAGAATGAATTTCGAACGACGCGTCAGGAGAACGCACGGCGTAGCGAACGCACGAGGCTAATGAGCCGACTGATTAAGCTTCGTTGAGCGAAGAAATTCCCGAGGTAACGGCGCCGATACCCCGATGCTTTCGACTTCCCGTGACTAATTGGTATCGCCTAAAGGAAGGCTCGAGCAAGAATTTAACAAGGTAAACGTTTTCGGATAAGCAACTCGAATTGGAAGGAGCGTCACGCCTACCAAGAAACGTCACGGATAGCTTTCGAGGGACGAGCGCCTATGGAAGGATACCCTGGAGAAGTGGGTCGATGGGTGAGAAAGAGGGAGAAAGAGACGAGCGTATGCAAAAATCCAATTTCGAAAGGAATAAATGAAAATTCCTGGAATAACCCCGAAATTTACGCGAGTTTGGTGAAAATCGATTCCACCGAATTTCAACGAGGCTCCGCGGATGAGTTGGTAAATTATCCTTCGAGACCGGCAGGGCGACTTCCGATGGATGTTCGTCGGGGGCGCGTTCAATTTGAAGGAACTTTCGGCCGAGTCGCGTGCTCCACGGTGCGTGCTCCGGTCGAAGACGAAAGGGGCTCGCGGAAAAGGCGGCGATACTACGTATCCTTATTTGTTTCCACGCAATATTTTCAGGACTCATCTCTCCCTGCATTTTCCCCTCTCTCTCCTCCCCGCCCGCGAGGTACGCACGACGGATTCCCGACGGAATTGCGTTTCCTCCGTGAATTCCGTGGCGACGAAGGAGCGAGCGCCGGGTTTTCCTTTCGCCGCTTCCTCGCCAAGGAGTCGACCCTCCTTCATTTTCCGCGGAAAGGGAAGGAAAAACCCCGGGAAATAAAGCCGAGAGAGGCATCGAGACTTTCTCCGTAGGAATCTCGACTTCTTCCCCGATCTTTCGAGGAATTGGACGAAGCGCTGCCTACCCTTACTCCTCCGCTACCTTCCCTCTTCGCGCCAAACTCCGTTCCCCCCTTCGAAGCAAAAACCTCGCGGGTTTCAGCCTACGCGATGCGTATACCTCGGCGCAAATTCGGCCCTCTCCTCGGCTTCCCAAAGTCCTTTGCGGGAAACCATCGAAACGCTCCTCGGCTTTGTATCCCCCTGAAATCATCGGTACGCCGTTCGAAGTACCGATTCGGTTCCCGCATCACTAATCGTACGCGCCATTTTCGCAAGGGCGCGAAATATTTTCAAGAGTGAGCCTCTCTTACCGTCATCGCTCCACGAATCTCCCGCGCTATCGCGATATCGCATCGCGGATGCTCCATATATTACGTCGAGTGCAGGGTGAACCACGACGGCCGCTTCGCGTTTCGATGCTCTTCCCGTAAAACGACGACGAGTCCGATGCGAGACCTCCGTAATCTGGGATTTCTGAGGAAACGGCGAATGGTGGTCGGCGAACGACAGGCGCTTAGGGGAAATCCAGCGGTACGGAGGTGCGCACTCTTCCAGCATTTACTCGTTAACAGGCACTGTGGTTTCGCGAATGGTAAAGTACGCCGGACGTTATACGGCGAACCGATATCCCGACGGACGGGACACGTCGTCGGGGAAAGCATTCTCGCATTTCGTGGACAGAGTTTGCTACTAACGTAAGTGCTAATGTTTCGTGAGCCCGGCCGAGAACGAGGTGTCCTCTCCGTTGCAAGATCCACCGCCTGCAGAACTCGAGCGAATATCCTTGTCCGTCCGGATTAATCCGGTTCCACCGACCAACCGGCGTGTCTGCCCTCGTTTCGCGCGTTTCCCGCCGGACGTTAACGAAGAAATAGGTGCTCAGCATTCGTGACCCCGCGCAGTTACGAGCATTACTCGCGGTTATCGTCTCCGTGCACTTTACTTCCCCGCAAATGGCTAACTTTATTCGAACGATCGTTCGAGTCTTTGAATCGATCGATCTTTCGACCATTTTAGGCGGATCGTTGGGCATCGCTAGAAACGTAAGCGAGCCTCACAAATTTGGCACGAGCGTTGTAAATGACTTTAAACCGAGAAGGAAAGCCACGCGGAAAAACCACGAGGACGTCCTTCCTTCGAATCGGCCGTGAACGGCCGCCGATAGCTCACCTCGCTAATCCTGGAATTCCGATATCGTCACGAGCATTGTCGCCGATGAAACCATTGGCGTGTCCAGCGTACACAGTTTACCGCTAAATGCTAATGCTCCGTGAGCGGTGAGTTGCGCGGAGCTACTTCTCTCCGAGTATCGTACACGCTCCGTCGGAGGCTTTGAGCGTCCACGTTCATCGAAATTTCTCGCCAAACCCGAATCGCCCAGTGGCCGCCGAGTCTTTCCTTCCGCTCAAACGTCTCGCGTAACGGTGCTCCCTACCATTCTTAAGCTCGAGCATTCCTTCGTGCCACTTTCGATATCCAGGACCGGTCGATGCCGATTCTGGAATCGTCTTTAGGGTAACGCGCGTTTTACGACGAAGCACAGAGACGAACGTATTTCCTCGGCGCATCGTGCGATGATCTCGACGGTACGCGCGTTTGTCAATCGATCCGTCCGCGCCTTGCCGAGGGCGTTGGAGCGATCGCGGCAAGTGGCGTGCTCAAAGGGAGGAGGACATCCGCGATAGGGTCGTCCCACGTCGGGCCAAGAGAGAAGCATGGCTACCGGAGTGGACTATCCGCGTGCCTCTTGGCGGAGGAGGGGACGGGATGAGATTTAGTGGCGCATAATGTACGCGTTCTTGAATGCCCGTTATTATAATATCTCGACACGGTTATTACGGTAGGAGTCGTCGTGTAGGAGTCGGGTCGTGCGCGTGGCCGTGCTCGTGACCGCGCGAGCGCCGGCAAGAGAGACCGAGGAGCGACGCTCGTGTTGGTGCTAATTCCCGCCCGCACATAGAACCCACGAATTTATGCCCCTGCGCTTCCGTGTGCTTGGATATCGTAATGGGCCTTGCTGCGGGATTACGGCCCGCCTCGCCTTCCGCCGTCGATCGTGAGAACTATCGGATGCTCGTAACTTTTTAGGAATCAGCCCCGATACCGCACCCATGCCCGATACCGTTATGGCCTTGCCACTTTGGAATTTCGCGCGCTGGAATAGCGACGATAAAATCATTATCCGATGCTCGCAATACGCGATCGCGATCAAAGACGAGATCTGCCGTTGCGGAAACGCCGATACCTAGCACCAATCCCCCTCGTGCGCGATCTTTAATTTTCCTCCGCCCCATTCCGAGTCTAAAACGAGGAGCGGTCGGAGGACGCGTTCGATTCGTACGGAGAGGGAAAGCGATAAATAAATAAAGGAGGGTGAGCGCTCGAGGTAGTCGTATCGCCATAATAATCGCGTCGAGTGCTCGGTTATTCCACGCGCTTGGACTCGTATAGGTGCGCGCGGCGGAAGGAGAGAGAAAGGGGGTTAAAGAGGCGGAAGGGAAGGGAGTAGATTATCTGCGGCGTGACAAGGGATTATATCTGGCTGTCTGCTAAACTGCCTCCCGCCACGGGCACGCCCGCCTTCTCCGACTCTCGAGCCTCGTCGTCTGCCGCTGGCACGCCACCGTACAAGTGCGCCCCGGAACGTCTTTAAAATAATCGCGGGGCGCCGCCGTCGTTGAGAGAATGGCGGAAGCCCCATTGGCACGCTTGCCGACGTTCTTGGAGTTGAGCGTTCACCGCGGATAATTTCCCTTTAACCGTCTCGCACCCTGCGCGGCCCTTTGCTTTCATGCATTTCGGTTACTCGCCGACCTATCGCGCTCTCGATCCTTCTTGAGCTCTTGGCCGTGGCCGGACTTTTCGCGGCGCTCGATCTCTGTAAACGATGTAACGGCGCGATTTTCGTCTGGTCCTGCTTTGTCCCGTGGAATTACATCGGAATAGAGTTATACGCGAATAAATTGTGGTGCGTTTGCGTAATAATTAATGATGCAAGTTTGTGGGATATATTTTAAAACGAGATAAGATGCGAAATTTTACGTCGTGGAGCTACTGTACCGGCGTATCGGAGCAAAGAAGTTGAGTTTCCTTCGCGTACCGCTGATGTACAACGTGTCCTCGACGAAGCGCAGATTTCCAAGCGCCCATTATATCGCGCGACTTTCGTTCTCTCTTTAGTTAGCAAAGTTAAGGTACGCTTAAGGTGGGGGAGAG
This sequence comes from Ampulex compressa, assembly GCA_038496175.1. Lineage (NCBI taxonomy): Eukaryota > Metazoa > Arthropoda > Insecta > Hymenoptera > Ampulicidae > Ampulex > Ampulex compressa. Next base: position 43,008 of record JBCFXI010000240.1, on the reverse strand, counting down.
GGCGGAAAATGGTTTGAAATAGCAATTTAAATCGCAGTTCCGCAGTCTGAATCCTGACATCGGATCAAGACTTCCCCTCCGTCATATTTCTGACAAGTATAAGCCGCTGGATTCCCCTTCGGCGTCCATATATTTTATATGAGGCCGCATTGTCCAGGAAAGTTCCGCCGAGGTAATCAAAATTAAAGTGCGCGCATGGCGGCGGAGGTGGAGGAAGGGGAGGAGGGTGGAAAGCGCAGAAATCGACGTCGTTGACTTTTTGAAAGCCCTGCCTCATGAATGCTGCAATACGTGCAGCCGCCGCGGCGGCACAACGCGGCTGTAAAAACGGGGGCCTCCTTCCACCGAGATTTTAATATTTGATCCACCGACGGACCGTGTTCGAGCTACTGGAAGATAACGGCCGAAAGGGCGCGAAAGGAAAAAAAGGGTAGAGAAAAGCCGTGTTAAGAATCACGAGGTCCACCCCTTAAATATTCATTCGCGGAAGTTTAAGGCGGCATTCCCGGCGGGTAAACCGACCCTATTTGCCTGAAAACGGCCATTCTTCCGCGGCATCCGGTTCGGAGTCGGAGGTACGATCGACCTTTGTTTTACTTTGCCAGCTTGTACCAACGGTCATTGCGTCGTTGGACGTGTACGCATTGCATGGAACGTACATGGAAACAGAACCGACGAAACTCTGCCCAATTGTTTCTGGAAATAACGAAACCGTAAATTGAACCGTAAGAATTAATTCGATAACGCGCATCTTCGACCATACTTTGGAACGGACCGAGATGCGAGAAACGCGAAGAAGAATTACTTTCGTTTAAAAGAAACATCCTCCGCTTTGCCGAGATTCGCCGGAGCAGCCGAGAACGTTATCGCTAAAATGCCTTTTCCGCTTCTCGTACTCAGCCATCTTCGGAAGCTGGCCGATGTGGATCCGAATTTGATTTTGAGCGTAGATGGACCGATAATGCGAATACGTAGCCGATAAACCAGAAGTGTTCGCGTACTCTGTAGAGGAACGTACCCGTAGCCTAGCCTTCCACGGCCGATCTAATTAAAGTGTGCATTATCGAGCCCATTGCATTATGCGGAGTCGATCTCGCGCGCTACGAGCCGTTTCCAACGAATCGCTCCTGCCTCCGGTGGAATACTGATCGACGATTTTTTAGCGTGAAACATTGCGGTATAAAGTACGTTTGATCCTTTAAAGGTTTGACAAAATTTACAATTTTTTGGTAATATTTCCGCTCGTGCTTCGATCGAAACATTAATTTTTCCACCATCCAAGCACGTTCATCGCTTTAATCTTTCGCGTAACCTGCTAAACGTCGGATTTTACATATTCGGGGACATCCGAATCTCAACCAAGTTAAAGGGAAGATCCAAAAGGGGTTTACGCGTCGTTTCCCGATGGTCACAATTTCATACACGTTAATGACCAGCCCTCAAAAACACGGCCCACTAATTATGCTCTAGGGAGAGTGAGAATTCCACGGGTTTTCCAGAAAAACAGAGCGCGCGATTAAAGCAGATCGCCGTCTCGTAAGTAATTAGCAGTAGTGAAAGGGCCGGCGCCGGTAAAGGGAAAGCGCGTCGCGCACCAGGTCGGTAGGCGCATCGGGTAACATTCGCGCCCGAAATTTCCAGGTTTATCGGACCAGCGACGATCCGGACCGAAAGAGGTCCTTATTTACGCTACTTCCTCGATAGAGGGATACGATTAAATTTCTCGTGATATCCGAAGCGAAAGAAGCTACGGTCGGCGACCGGCGAATCCTTTTATGCCGTTTCATCATCCTTCCCTCGCATACTTTGGAGCGGCGCGTTCAATGGACTCAAAGCTTAGGAACGAAGCTCGAGGAAGCGGGCCGCGTTAGGTGCCTTTAAGGTGAAAGACGTGGTTAATGTTTCGTGAAAGGGGCATTAATTAAGACCTCCCGGTTTAATCGCGTTGAATAAGGGAGGAGAGGATGGAAACTCGGTCGAAGATGCGCGCTCGAGGATCCAAAGGCGGTTTCCACGTGTACGCACCGACCGACGCGTCCTTATTATACAGGCCCGAGCCGGTTGATAAGGACGCCTTCGGATAACCCTGGCTTCATAATGGAGTTACGACGTGCGCACCCTCGCACTCGAGACTCGTAACTTCGCTTATCACCCTCCGCGAGGAGCCTCGTAAATGCATCCTGACGTGCCGCTCCCCGCTTTTCTTGTCCGATCCCGAAAACGACGCGCCATTGTTCCACGAGTTTGACGTTTTCAAACTAAACTCCCGTGCACGAGCCACGATCACGAGGAGAGCCCTTCTTCGATCAAAGAGGGGACCCGTGTCGCGGCACCGAACTTGCCGCTGCCGCGACGACCTGACCGGCTATGGAACGTATCCTGGAGATAAAGTCCCTGCAACCGATACGCCTGTACATTCATGTAGTCCCTCTTTTGTCCATTTGAATGTCCGTCTTTCCTACGAAATCGTAGCCCAAGGCAGCGCGAGAGTTTGCTCGCTCGATGCAGCTAACTCGTCGCTTACAGCTGGACAGAGTTTGATCTTATTTTAAACTCTCACGTCTCTCATTAGCGAATTTTCACGGAGGAATTTGTACGCCGTGGCGAGCTTGAACATCGTCGTTGGGTAGATCGGACGAATGTGGGGGGAAATAACAGATATATTTGCACCCTCTCGATCCCAAAGTTTGGTGCACGTTTGGCGCTCGTTCGGCGAGTCGCCGTTTCAGCAAAAATTAACGAACGACGCGTGGAGCAAGTTTTGCGAGCTCTTTGCAAAATTCTCTCCTACTCGACTATCGCCGGTTGATCGATAGCCTCGTCCACCGACACCCCTACTCGGCTTAGAATTCCCAGCACGATGGAATTTCTCCGGGAAAAATATGCATCTGAGGGAAGCTCGCTAAACCGGATCAATTAAGCCGAGGCGTCGACACGCTGCATTTTCTCGAGGCAGCTCCGATAAGCGTGGAGATGTGCTCTACGAATGGAAAGTCCCTTTCCAGCGGCACCCGTAAATCCCTGAAATTCCTTCCAAATTTAACACCGACAGCCATCGGCGTTGTTGCCATAAATTTCCGATAAAATGCGAAATATGCAGCTCCTCGTTAATATCCAAGATCTCTCCCGTCTAAAATCCAACGGCAGAACTATCGCAAATTTACAATCTAAATAATTATTGCGAAATACTCCGTGCGTTTGAAAATATTCTCGTACCATCGTCGATACTCCGTTCGTACAAATATGGCCATCGCGTCTCCAATATTTCCGTGGACGGTTCAAAAGTTCTATCGCGTCGAAGAGGTCGAGAAACGCTCATCTTCCGGCTGGTTCGTGGAACGTAATAATCGCATTTATACGTACACGTACTTGGAATATGCTTGCATAACAGCGTAAGAAACTCGTTGCCGGTGACAAAACGTGGCGTTTAAGAAAGTTACCGCGCAATATGACATGGCACACGAGCACCGTCGAGTTAAACAGTGAATAAGAAGCGCATCAGAAGTTTGCAGGAGTTTTAAAATAGTCGGCGGCCCGTCGTAACGCGCGATGACAACGGGTTAAGGAACGAGGGAGGGAGGTCGGAAATCCTATTAAACGAACGACCTTCTTTCCAAACAGGAAAAGCAGATAGTCAGGACCAATAGCCCGACTTCCATCGCCTCTCTGCTCTCGTTTCCTCGCCTCGCCCTCCTCCTCCTCCTCCTCCTCCTCCTCCTCCTCCTCCTCCTCCTCGCCCTCGTCCTCGTCCTCGTTCCCTTTCTTTCGAGTTTTTAAGTCAACCTTACGCGGGACTGCATGCCCCCTGGACGTCTCTTGCCCTCGTTTCAGCTTCCCTCGCGACCCCTTTCCGTTCCTCTTCGCGCCATCCCCCTAGGGATTTAGTTCTCAAGTGCTCCGCGCCCCGGGGGCATGTCCTGCGTATGTCCAAGAAAGACGAGATGTTTTCATTCAAAGGTCCTCGGCACCTTTCGAAATTGGATTTCCAATATCACCGACCCCCTCGATCGCTTCGTTCCCCTCGTCGGTACGAAAAATCTGCCACCAAAGTACACGCCTGAGACTAATAACGCGCGATTAAAAGTAAACTCGGGACTTTGAGTAAACTAGATACAAACGTATCTTCGACATCGAAGTCGCAAATCGATTTAACTTCGATTATATTCAAACTCGTTTCGCGCAGAGCTTCTTTCGTTCCGACGTGGACATTGGATTCATCGATGTCTCGAATACCACCGCGTTAAGAGGATGGAAGAAAAGGGGATTCGGGAGGATCGGGATGTTTCGGGCAGGTTTTACGCGCGTTGCCGCGCAGCGCGATATCTCAGAGAGTCGTTCGTTCGGGCGGTGCGTCGATGAGCATTGGCAAATCGATATCTCGAAGACGGTTCGGGCCGATTACGGGCGTAGATTTTCGTTTCTTCGAGGGCCGCGAAGGGCGCAATGCGTATGCACGTGCGAGTGTGTACACAAGAAAGATCGTGCATGCGGCGGCTCGTTCGAGGAAACTTCCTCGAAACTCAGTTCGGCGTCGTTCCCGTAGCACCTAACGGGACTTTAAGTACCTCCTCGGCGGGAGGGAAAAAGTTTCGGGGTGGATTTTTCGCGCGAGCGACGTTACCTACGCGAGGGGTAAACTCGTCTCCCTCTATTCTATGTCAAAGGTCCGATGGAAAGTCGACTCGGATTCCTCGCAGAATAGATCGCATTCCCTCAGGAGTGACGACTTCTTTCACTCGTCTCCGGGACCTTAGCTCCCGAGGCTTCCAGGCCGGAATAAGAAATACCGAGTGTCGATAAAATGACGCGGTGGAAATAAATTTGATCGTTTCTTACGTTATTTGCACCAGCGGAATGCCAATAAAATACGCGTTGCTACATTTTACTCGTCCGGTTCGTCGTACCTTTCTTTCCTCTTCAACTTCTTCTCCGTGAAATCACCGCTGTATCGGAAGGACGAATCGAGTCGAAAGGGTATAATTCGAGCAGAGTCAAAGAATGGCCCTCGCGGAACTCTCTGGGAACGCGTTCTCGTTCGTAACGATACTTATCGGTTTCGCAATGGAGCCAGTAACGCGAACAGCTCGGCTCCATTCGATCGCCCGGGCAGAAGAAACCGAGGCACTCGGACAAAGCGGCAACCGTGAAAAGAATCGGAGAAGAGTTTACACACTCCCAATACGCTTTGTCGTTCCCGAAGGAGCCTTTCCTCGCCATTCTTCGGTTCGCGAGCGACGCGAAGGTGGGCCCTTTGTCGAGGAGCGCGCGGAAAAGGAGAGACGGAGGGGGACGGCGAGGGCGGATCGACGGAAATCTCCTTTTCCTTCGGTTCTGGAAGACAATTACCGGGAAGAAGAGGCCGACCGTCTGCGGGCGCGATAGCCGCTTTCAATTAGCAGGTTGCGGCGAGATCCGCGACACGAAGGGAGGAGAAGGAGGAGGACCGCGAGAAAGCCGGCGACGTGGCGCGCGGTGGGTTTTCGGAAGGGATCGCGGGAGATCCTTTCCCCTCCCTGCTGCCCGTTATCTCTGTGTATCCAGAGATCCCCACAATAGGGGGGTCGGCGAAACTGCCGCGGCAACTTTCCTCGCGGTCGTTCGTTGGCACCAGAGCCGCCACCAACACCGCGACCCTCCCTCCGCGGTATTACCGGTCTTTCGCGTACGCGGCCTTACGCGCCAATGGGCAGAACCACCGATAGGCGTCTGCAAATCCCAAACTCGAGTCCGTTTACCTCTTTCCACGCACCCTCGACGCCTCGTGGCGCCTCGAACGATCCCGCGATTACCGGAGGAGAGCGCGATTTCGGCCCCAGGCCGCCCTGCCCTCGAGCCCCTGGAAGCCGAGGGAAAATTTAGGGTCGACTCTCCGAGTGGCTGGGGAGAGCCGAATAAGGGCGCTGGGGAATGAACGAAAGGGTTGGACGAGAGCGCCGAGAGGAAGCGAAACGTACGAGCTCGCGCCTGCTGAAGACGCGAGAGGTAAGCGAGCGGTTTAAGAGAGTACCGAGGATCCTCCGAACTATCCCCTTTAAAGGCGATTCGCGCTCGTCGCTTTTCGAAGGTGGACACGCTACGCGCGATGAATTTCTTTGGATTCTGCTGCCATAAAAGATACCGAGTACGAATGTCGCGTAGGAAAATATCCGGGCAATCTGAAATCGTGTATCACGGTGATCTTGGAGGACGTTGGAATACGCGTACGTTCGCGACATTCTTGGCGATGTCGAAATTCTCATAACTTTGTTCGTTCGCTTGGCCGGATGCGCGGGATGAAAGGGCCGTTTCGCGCGGAAGAGGCACGAAGAGAGAAGTAAATGAAATCCTCGAATACAATATCCAAATGCATCGATCGGCGAGCGAGGAACGATCTGATAAACCGTGGAACTGGATCACGGCCAATCCAATGTCTACGGCCGTATCCATCGTCGAGCTGCATCTGCAATCCCTTTCGAAAAGGATGCACTCCCGAGGAGATCGTTCGTCCTTCTTCGTATACCCGTATTTCCTGCGCGATTCGTCCAGCTCGAGCTGGGGATCGAAGGTTAAACAAATAAGAGTCCTCCCGATACGATCGACCGCCAAAGCGGAGCGCGGAGGAGTATCCCGAAAGATCGAAGGGGTTTAGGCGCGAGCGGATCTTTCGAGGCGTCCACCTTCGAAAAACGGTTCGGTTCCGTGCAAGACGAGGCGATCGAAGGGAGCTCCGATGGAATTAATACCGCGAGATCCTTGACCCGGACATTGGCGCAATCCTGGTGGGAACAGCCGCACGAGGCGAGCTTATCTCGCGACTCCGATTCCCTCGGGGATCGAGTCGAGCGGGACGCGTAAAGGGGGAAAGTACGCGCGATACCCTTCCGGATATAAGTTCGCGATCCGAGCTCCCCTCGCTCTCGTTCGCCCTTGCAAACGCACGCTGTCTTTACGATACTCGCTATTGAAAACGTGAAAATCCCAGATAAGAATCCTTCCCGGAAAGGACTATGAATTATCAATCCTTTACGGCCCATTCAGCCTTCGCCGCCCTTTTATACCCGACGTTCCGCCCGCGAAAGGGCACCGCGCGGAACCTTCGAATATTTATAGAGCACGAAACGTAGTCGTCGCTGAACGCTACCGGGAGAATATTCCTATCCGGAATGGCGTCAATATTCTCACGACGTAGCGCGAATTTTTCTTACCGCCCAACCGCGGACGGTTATATCCGCCTCTGCCGCGACGGAAGGATACCATCGACGCTCACGAGCGATATACGTGTCGCGAACGCGATATTCCTCGATAGCCCATAAGACGTTGTTTCGAAGTCGATAAGTCGGCCACGCGATGTACCGTGCAGAGCGGCGGAAAAATAAAATAGCACCGGAGTATCCGGCTCCGGAGAATCCCGTTTCGGGGGATATGCAAGCAGATCGAATCGCGAAAGCCGAGAGACGTACCTCGGCCAATGTCGCGGAAGTATCGAGAAACGCGTTATCCCCGTAACGAAAGCGTGCTCCGCGAATCCGAGAGTCCCCACAGCTGTAATCGGCGTGGCGGGTAGTTGGCCGCTGCGCGTGCACGTCGAGGCGCGATTCGATGCGCGCTAGAGGCTAGAGGCGGGCTCGTATCCTAGCGGGACATCGCATAAACAAGAGGGCAAAGGAGACGGGAGTCCGGATCCGAGGGGGTTGTGGGTGGTGCGGTTGGCCGCCAGTAGCCGGTGGTAAGGAGCAGCGTGGCTGGGCGAAGGGAACGGCGAAGGGAGAACGGAGAAGGAAGGAAGGAAGTGCGGGCCTAGCAAGGCGAGCTACGAGACAATTTATGGTCGCTGGAAACAATGCGCCGTCGGTCCACAAAGGGTGCCACCGGCCTCCTTCCTACGTCTCCCTCCCTCTCGCCCTCCCCTAACCGCCTCTTTGCAGGCGACGGCGAAGTTAGCTCGACTCCCTAGCCCTGACCAACTTCGCACTATTCCCCGCCACTATCCTCCCCCTCTTGCCTTTGCCCGCGCCCTCGCTCTCTCTCTCTCTCTCTCCCTCTCTCTCTCTCTCCGTCCCTTCGCGCCATGGATCTCGAGGAGACGATTTTCCACCACGAGACGCCTGGCCGTGCGCCGTTCGTCTCACTCTCTCTCTTCCCGTCGTTGTCACGGAAAAATACGAGCTCGATCGAAAACTCCTGCCCGATCTCACTTTTATTTTTCTGCTCGGATCCCTCGGAGGATAAATAAAAAGGGTGCTCGATGAAAAGCCAGGGGGTAAATTAAAGCGTCGACGGCGATTAAAGCTTCCGCTTTTCGATACCGTCGGATAGACGATCGTTTTCGTAATCGGTCCGACAGGATTTCGTCAAGGAGTCTGCGCCGAATCTTCTTTTCTCCCGGAACAACGGTTTTTATGGCCCTGGAGCGTTCTCCTCGTGGCACGAACGTTCGGTTCTTTCCTCTCGGAGGCCCCACAGTTTACCTGGCATACCGCGGACTCCTCGAAGGATTGGCCGGATGGGTTACGCGAAACGGATAGCCCCGCCGCCCAGCCTTTGGAGTCTCCGCGATTCGTAGTCAAAGCGTGGAATATCCCTATCGAGCTCGTAGCACTTCGCTTGATTTGATGGCGAAGCGGACGTCCGCGGTGCCGGACGAGGAAGCGGCCCTGCAGAAGGAGAGGCTGCGTCGGCGTAGCTGCAAAGCGCTCGACCCAAATCCCAAATCTTTCAAAGAAATCGCAGGGAAGGACCGGTCTATTCGACTCGTCCGTGGATGCGAATCTCGTGGCTCCCGCCGACTGGCCGATCTCCCTCTGGGGAGGGAGATCTTCCTCCTCCCGTTGGTCGCATCGCGCCATCCCTCCGCTTGTTTAATAATACCGGTGCATTCGCGCGACCATGTTTAAATCCCAAATAGATTTTCCCGCATCCTCTCTCTATCCGGCCTTCTTCCTCCCCCCTCCTCCACCCTCCTCCGCCCTCCTGCCCCGCCCACCCCTCCGACAGTGCGACGCCTCTGACTACGAGCCAAGTCTCTGATTGCAGATTCGTTCTCCGTACCGGCCGGTTCAAACGCTCGAAACGAATATCCTGAGGGGCGGCTCGTATCCGGATATCCCGAGCCCGTGTGTGGGTAGGGCTCGCGAGGTGGCACGTAACTCCCTGTATCCATCTCCATTCGTTCCCGCGTATCTCTCTCCCTCTCTCCCTCTCTTTATGCCCCGGGAATTGGATCGTACCTATGGATATCTCGGGGTACGCCGAGTTTTAAAGGTATCAAAGGACAGGATATTAAAATCTCTTACTCGTGGAAACGCCCTACCCCCGGAGGAGAGAGGAATTCCACGCGGGGCACTATGCGCGTAAAGTATGGTTACGATACTACGACTGCGAGAGATTCTCGTATTTTATGAAGCTCTCGTCCGGGTCCGGCATTGCTCGATCTGCCTTTAAACGGAACCGCTCCCGCGGATTAACCTTCACGGTGGCGGGTATTGCGATGCAACGTGCGATATTCGCTTTGCGATTTTTTAGTTACGGGCAAATCGAGGCTAATTTGCCGCTCGATCGGACGGCAAATAGGTTACGTTCGTTAGCGTATCGCCAAACACCTTTTGCGACAAGATCAAAGATCTTTGGTAGCCGTACTTTGGACCATTTCGCGACACCGAGATTGGCCCGTAAAATTTCCACGCGTGAATTGGAAAATATTTTGTACGTCGAAATGCGTGCTTCCACGTAGTGGAACTCGAGCCGCCGACTGCGAGGTATCGCATTTACGCAGATTCGAGGTTTACGATCAAAAGGTCCGAGGGGTTCGCGGAGAGGAGAAATTAAGTCCCGGCGTATTTTATTTGCGAGCCTGGGTGCTCGTTATGGGCACGGAAACGCAATAAAATTCCAGGACCTCCGGGGACATCTAGGTTTCGCGGAAAAAGGAGGTTTCGGAACGAGGTAAAATAGAAAGCATCGAGGGTAGGAGAATACGGTCGTTAAAAGTAGTGTGCGAGCACAACGACGATATTTTCCTTAACGAGCGGAATATTTATAAAATACCTGCCCGTTTAATCGTCCTCGACTCCACCGATTGGGCTCGGGACGAGAAATTCTATCGTGCTTCCTCTCGCGGGATCGAGACAACGATCGTCTTGGCGCAACGTTCGCGAGATCCTTGTACGGCGATGCTCCTATTTATATCCGGACTTTTAGAAAAGCCGCTAATATTCGCGATTGTGGTACCGTGACTTCGAGCTTAATAAGATTATCCGTAGTCGCCCGAGCACGACGACCATTTTCCCCGAGACTTACAATTAAGCGGAGCAATACGGACCAGATTGTCTTCCTCGTTAACCACCCACCCCTCGTCGGTACTCTGCTTTACAGTTTTCATTAACATCGCGCCGATAGAAGGAACGGCTATTTTCGTTAAATTAATGCTCGACAGTATTACGCGTGCACGGCGTACTCGTAGCCATCGGGAGGCCGACAAACTTGCCGTAAAGTACCTCTCGAACGTAAAATATGGAAGCCGTGTAATATGGTACCGGATGGAGTGTTTCGAAAATGCGCGTAGACGTCCATACGCCCGCAAAGCTCGTCGTCCCATCGTCGCTCCACGCTCTATATTTGCCACTCCCGGTGTTAAAGACCTCGAAACCCAATATCCACGATTCGGAACGAGTTACTCTCTGGAGTATGTCACGGCGTTTAACCGAATGCGAGCGCCGTTGAGCCGGAAACGAAAGATTTGCGAGTGCCGGCGAGCGGTGAGGTCGAGCTAGTAGGCGTCGAGTGACAGTGGGCAAACCAAAGCCCTGGCGCTGCCTCAAATTGATTATTATTACTCGCGATAATCCGCGCCAAGAGCAGGCGGCAAGGCAAGACGAGAATCCCGAGGCGGATTCAAATTTAGCCGTGGCAAGGCTGAATTCCAACCTGGAACCGCACTCGTGCGCGGAATTTAAATAGGAGGTTACGATTTTAATTCGAACTCCCGGGCGAGTTGCATTTATCGCGGCGCAAGGGCACACGCTGAAACGCGATGAAAGCGAACCAAGAAGCGTCGCTGCTGCAAGGACAGGATTATGTGGCGTACATCCGAAACCACTCGTCATATTCCGCGCGCGGAACCGCAGAGTGGAAGGAGCAAAGCAACGTCGACGAGCCCAGCCCCCGCGAAAAGATCATTTTATCTCCGAGCGTGCGCTCGATCGTCTCGAGACACGTTTCGCTGCCTTTTCAAAAAATACCGGAAATGGCGCGCGCCTAAAATTCCGACCAACGGCTTTACCGTTCGAGAGGATATCCGCGAGAAGCGTAACTTGTCGGCTATGACAAGAGCGCGAGAGGGGCGGGGAATTGAAGGGCAGAGGAGTCCAAGTCCGGTGCGGGCGAGAGAGGAGCGCGAGGCCGTCGGCCGAAAACACGACTCGGCAATTACGCGAGCGCGTTAAGACGAGCGCATAAACAAAGAAGAGGAGGAGTGGGAAGCGTCTAAATTGGCCGTGGCCGCCGCCTCCGCACTCGTCCTCGCTGGCGCGGCGCCTCGTCGTTGCCGCGCACTAGACAGCGCCGAGTCATTAGGAAGCACCGCGTAAACTCCTGCACAATGCATTCGTACAATGCGATACGCGCCCCAGACGAGACGCATTCGGCCCGATTGCCACGGCCTGCCGTAGACGTTCCTCGCCTCTTCCCCTACATCCGGAAGTCTCAGCCCTGGAAGTCGCGGCTGAAGTCGGTAGACGGGATGCCGTCCTTCGAGCGCGCACAACCCGGATAGAGTGCGCGCTGCTAGTTTTTATCCGGAAATCTTAGATTCGCGCCGGGATTTGAACGCGCGGGCCAATTCGCGGCGCTTCTTTCCTCATCCGAAGAAGCGATCCTGGCGATCAAGACCGCCGAGCAACGCACCCGCTGCATGGGAGAACGAAAAATTCCTAGACGCAAAAAACTCTCTCGTCGATATTCCGCTATTTTTTTTTTTTCCCCTTGGAGGAAACACTTATCGGCGAGAGAGGAGAAATGGCCCTAAAAGCCTACAATATCGTTATACGTCCTCGAGCTGATGTAATCAAAGCGAAGTAACGTCGTTGGGCCGACGGGAGGATCTCTCGAGTATGGCAGCTCCATTTCTGGAACACGAATCGGTCATAAGGTCTTGGGAGGGAGCCCGCGTAGGCTTGGCGCCGCACTTAAGGGTGAACACGAGCGAGCCCCATGGGTCGCTACGAGCGGCGTTCCGAGGGGACCGAAGCGAGGAGACCGCGTTTAAGACACTCGACGGCGTTTATGAGCCCTTGCAATACACCACGATTAATATCGCGAAAGGGATCGATACGCCCTCCGCCGAATACTTTTACAGTTTCTATCGCGCCTGCTCGTGGTACTCGCTTGAAACGAATCCTCGACGTTTAATACGCGTTCGCTTTACGTTTTACACCCAGACTCGGCGCGATAATTGGAATCGGGCATACGTGCGAAAATATCATGCAGAACGAAATAGCGCAAAAAAGGGATGAGAGTTTGTCGAGGAGCAAACGTGGACGGTCGGGGTGGCCTTGCCGAAATGGCAGGAGCAATATTTTTGGCCAGTAGCGAGAGGGAGAATGAGCCACGGGAAGCGAAAACGGTCGGTGGTCGAGGGCTCCCCGAGGAAACACAGCGCCTAAATTCGCCGCAAAATCCTTTCCCTCCTCCTTTTTGCAGCCGCGAAAACTCGCAGGGTCTCGAGGTACACTCTCGCTCGCAAATTGGGGAACCGGAGCCCTTTTGCGGATCCGTTTCCGCGAACGTAGATCCGTCTTGCGAAAGCCGCGACCTCGTGGTGAGCCCCCTTCGATTCGAAGAAATCGGAATCCAATTCGAAGTTCCGTCCCACCGAGGGGCGCAACTCCCGAAGTAGCGGTAAACGGCCCATTGTCGGCAGAGCGAGCGAAAGACGCTCGAATTACCTCTGTGTCTAAAGCCATCGTAGTGGTGTACCGGACACGGCGATGAGATGCGCGAAAGGCACTATCACCGATATAGTAGCGTGCAGATTCTAAGAGATCGAAGAAGATCAGCGAGGGAAAAGAACCGGTCGCGGGTTTATCGGCGACGCCGATTTTTTGTTGGAAATCGGCGTTTCGCGCCGTTAACCGCGTCGAGGAGGGCTTGGCTGGAGGAGCGCAAAGGAGAAAGAGAGGAAGGAGGAAGGGAGGACGGAGGAACGAAGGGCGGAAGGCTGGGCGCGCAAAAAGCGCAAATGCCCAGCGGCCGTCGTCCAGGCTCGGCCGTTGAGTTTGTCTAACGGACTCTGGGCAAACACTCCCTACGAGAGTCTTTGTTCCAAAGCGGAGATTTATGCCGGTGCCGCGTCGTTCCGCGGATTTATTCTCGCGCGGCCACCAGGCCGGTTGGCGGTGGCCGGGGTGGGGGGGGGGGGTCGGAGGAAGGCTCGTGGAAAGCAGGCGGCCACGGTAATTCTGGCCACCGGTAATCGAGCTCGGGGGGAAGAAAGAGCCAAACGTGGAACTACGCGGCGATCGTTGCGATAAATTATCCGTGCACTATGGAAATTTTGTTACGTTGCCCCGCGAGCATCGTGCCGGCGTTAAGCGGCACGGGTATCACCGATTGGACGACTGATATATTTCAAAAATGGACTATACTTTGAGGAAAATTACTCGTGGCAACGTCGTTCGGATCCTCGCGCCAAATCCCTTATTCGTCGATTCCAGTTTGGTATCTTCCAATCAGGGCGGATATTCAACGTCTCTCGTAGCTACGACCGTTTTACGGAGGACCATAGCGATCGCGTTTGAAGCGGCACCTTTCTCCAGGAAACGACGTAGCGCGAGGGGAAAAGGAAAAAAGAGCATCGACGTTTGACGGAGTGGCTTCGGCAATGGTTTACCTTTTTCCCCCCCGACTGCGAAAATTGCATCCCGGTATTACTCGGTCGCTCCATTTGCCGGCTGTTCCGCTGGCCGTTCCTAGCTATCGTATTCTCCTGCCGTTATCGATCGCTCGCACGAACCTGGAGCCAACGGTTAGGCGCTTTTCGGTTTCGCGACTACGCTCCCCGTTTTTCCTTCGATGGACGTCCCGGTTAACGCCTCGCGTCCAAATTTCTGCTCCTCTCTCCTCTACGGAGATAAGTCGAGGAGTACGCAACGATTTGTGGCGTCGCGAGGGAAATTCAAAACGAAAACGTTATCCGGGCAAAACGATCTCGATCCTGTATTTTAAGCGACCATTGCGACGCTTGCCGAAGGAGGACCGCGACGGTAGAGAAAAACGGTGCTAGCCGCGTTTTGAGACGACGTCGGAAAAAAGGATCGTTGGCGAAATTTCGGGCATCGTCGATCGACGAGAAATTGCTCGTAAATTTTTTCTCGCTTCATTTCCCGCGAGATTTTTTATCGTTAGTTTTAATCCGCGATTCGGCCGAGCGAGGGGCGGAGGGCGTGCGGGGTAAAAACTTGAGGGATGAAGCGAGCGGAGAGAAGTTCGGGCGAAAGCCGAATTCCGCATAACCGGAAATATGTCAAGTCGCGATGGAAAGCGAACCTGCGCGTAACGGCCGCGTCACGATACGCGTAGGTGTGCTTTTACCAGGAATTCGTCGCCGTAGCGTGGTGCGCGGAAAAATCAGGTTAACGGAATTTCCTCCTGTTTCCACCGAATCCCTCTGTACCGGAGAGTTTAAAGGAACTCGGTCATTAAACTATGTAAACGATCATCGCCCCGTAAAGAGCCCAATTAGCCCGATAACGTAGCAAACGTTAAATCCTATTTATTCGAGTTACCGCCTAACTCTCCTGCCACGACGAAACCGCTTTGATCCGATTAACTCTTTGAACGACGAGCTTGCGCGTCAATGTTTTACCGAGAGCAAAGCGGTAAGATTTACGGTCCAGGATAAAAAAAATGTAGAATTCGTTCGCCGATGTTTTTGTCGCCCTGACAACCGCGGAAAAAATGCTCGCACAGCTTCGTAAAGCGGAGCTTCGCGAAGCAAAACGCGCCATACTTACGAAGCTTTGACGAATAAAAATTCCTCGTTGCGTCAATATACCGCTCCGCGTATGTCGCATCCGTAAATACCTCTCTGTACCCATTTCCAACGACTATAGCCTCGTTCGGGGCGCAAGCCGAGGCTGAACGCGACACGAGTGCGGCATTTTCTTCGAGATCCTGGATTATACGATAAACGCAGAGTAGCGTTTTGCGACTTAGCGACCCCTTCGTATTTTTACAGTCGACCCATATCTATGCTCGATTTATCGTAACTACGTACGACGCACTTTTCGACGTTTCTCGGAAAAGAGAAATAAGCGACTTTTTTCATACGGGAGGTATCCATGACCGCGATACGAGTACGATCTAGGCGGCACGCGCGTGTTGGTAAACCACGAAGATTCGTTTCGGCGTCAAGTCTGCGCGCCAGGTTCTAAGCGGATCGACACGATATCCGTCGTGTCGGCGGTTAACGCTTTTCGACGTATTATTTTCTTTGCGGTTTCCTTTCCGGTTCGCGAACTCCCGCGACGTCACCCCCCACCCCTCCCTCCCCCGACACGGTGAGTTTTTGCAGAATGGGGAGAAAGGCGGCGCCGAGGGGCGAAAAGCGAGAGAAAACGCGGTGGAGAATGGCGTCCGGTAGGAGTAACGCCGAGGAAATGCCGACGAGTTGGCACTTACTGTCAGCCTCAAATATTATATACGGCCCGGTCGCGAATAGCCGTATGCTCGCAGTTACATTAATATCCGCGTTAACGTCGCACCGCCGAGTTCCGGCCGGATTTTCGGCCGATGTGCGGCTCGCCGAGAGATTCAAAATCGGTGATGGGGAAAACGAATGGCAACGACTCGGTGCACGGCCATTCCGATCGTGCCTCTGCTTCGAGCAAAATGCAGCCCTACCGCACGCCCATTCGCGATCGCATCCCCCTCGCAGCCTCGACCAAGTCTCCGCATCCCTATCCGACCGGATCTCACGAACGTGGATACGTATTCAAACGTAAGCCACTCGTGCGGCGAATCACGAATTTTTGGACGTCGGACATTCCGCGAAAATCGTGCTTCCCTACCAGAAGAGGAGGGCGTGACGGAGGAGAAGCCGAAACCGAGGAGAACTACGCGCGAAAGGTGATCCTGTCGCGAGATAAAATAATGGAGGATAACGGCCGATCCTAACCGGTTCTCCTCGACTCGTAAATCTGTAGAGCGCGACGAAATTACGCGAATAATTCGCGGTAAGGAGCGGGTCGCGTAAAACCGGATGGCTTTGCAGATTTTAATCGACGTCCCGCACTTTTCTCGACGAGGTGCTCTTTCGAAACCGTGCTCCCGCGGATCTAGCCGCGCAAGATTGGATAGCCGCGCGAGGTAGCATCGAGTTTCTCGGTACGACCGTGCCGATGCTTCGAGGCGATAAGGCGCCTCTTTCTCCGAGGGAAAACGAGAGAAACGTGTTTCGGGATGCCTCTCGGAGAGCAAAACTCGTTTCGTCGTGCTGTAAGTCTCGCGACGCTACCGCGCTCGCGGTGCTAGGTTTCTCGATACGCTCGAGAGCTGCGCGCCAGTTTTGATTCCTTTCACTGGCATGTTTGATTGATTTTCGGCTAAAGTCCTTTCGCTCGCAAGGCTGTTTTAAGGATTAAGGAGCGTTGAACGGTCCGCTCGAAAGACCAAGTCTCTATTCGTCGCACCGTGTAAATGGCGATAACGCGACAAACGAGTGTGGATCCGAGCGATGAAAGTCGACGCGATTGCGTGTCAAAGAGCGAGTCGTACGCCGATAAGCCTTGTCACTGACACTGCGATTTCTGCGAATCTAACGCCGACAGGTTGCACTCGGAGCTTGAAACGGCCGGCTGTTCGCGAACCGAGAGCTCGGGTCAAGCGCGACCAGCGATAAATAAACTTATTCCGTTCCTTGCGCTTTATGTCTTCTTACGCAGCCCATCCTTGTGTCCTTGCGTAAGACTTTACGATAGGGCGAACGTTCCCTCTAAGTTTACGGATTACACGAGGGAAGTTGAGGAAGAAAAAGCGCAAGCCGGTCGAGGAATCCTTGACAATTTCTATCCGCATCGTCGCCTCGACGATCGCGCGAAAGATAAAATAGGTTGAATCCACGGATATCCCGGGATCAACGTCGAATAAAGTGCGCCGAAGCACGTGTCGCAGTGCGCCAAACTCTAATACCGCGATTCGCGACGTGCGCCGGAAAAATAAATTCGGCCGTTTTGTTTTGAAAAACGCTTGTCGGCAAATCCCACGAATCCATTATTTCTGAGCGCGTCGCGTTAAATTTCCAGGGTAAATAGAATCGAGGACAGGGACGAAGAATTTCGGTGAAATTACTTTTGCGGGCGTAAATTTTACGCCTTTTGGAAATATTTTCCGGGAAATTTACCGGATGCGTGACTGGAGAACTTTCGAGGAAATCGAAAGATTCCCGTACCTACCGTTCTACTCGTCGCTTTGGTTTCCGTAAAATTTAAATTCGCTGTATCCTCGACTCGTCGCTATCCTTCTCCCTCTGTTATTATTCCGCCTATTCGTATGAGAAAGTTGTTGGATATTGCCGTTATTATTTCTTGATGAGCTGCGTGCACGTAACGTGGTATTCCCTGTACGAGGAGTAAACGCCCCGGGCCCCCTGCAGTCGATGCACTTGACAAAAATCAAACTCTCGACCCTCCACCCTCCTAGGGTACGACCGTTGCACCGCCCGGGGCTACGATTTCGAAATTCGTCCCATTTTCCGCCGGCCGATTCCCACCGGGGTGCGCAGGAACTAAAATTAATTTTTGAACAAGTCACCGCATAGGCATTTACGAGGCACGGAGCATTTTTCGCGAAAAACGTTGCGCCCTCGGGTGAAATCGAAGCGCCAGGAAAAATACGGTAAACGTAATTTATTTTGAAACCGTGGATATCATCGCGGAACTTCAAACGGGAGAGATGTATTCGTATTTTTTTTTTTTTTCAAAAGCTACGGCCAATCCGTTTACCTACGACGGGCACTAAACGTAACTCGTTCGCTTTCTTGCCCGACTCTGTACGGTAATATAATTTAGGATAAGCCTTGATCGTACGAACGCTCTTGGCCGATGTAACGTTGTTTAAAGATAATTCAGTTTCCGTAATGGAAATTCTCGTTCGCGGCAATCATACGACATTTTACGTTCGATAATGAAATTTCATACCATTATCCGCACAAATTGTGTCGCGCATGTTGCTCTCTATTATGAATTATTTCAACAAAGCAAACTCGCGCGGATGCACAGTGCCATAATCGCAACGACACAAGCTTATCGGTTCTATTCACCATCGCTCGCATCGGTCATCGACGATGATGGTATTCGTTCGTGCATCGGATTAACTACACCGGCTCCAACGTTACAGCGGATATCTGTACATGCCACCTTTGCGGCTAATTCGCATTCGAGATTTTACGCACGGCCAAGCAAACCGACATTCTGACGAACGTCCTATCAAAAACACAAGGTTATTCGATGCAGGCTCCGTGCTAAAAACAAACGTGGCTCGCACTGGAAGCGATTTACTTAGAACCACGATATACTCATCGATACTCATCGAACTACGGCTAACTTCGTCGAAACGGACCTCTGACGCGAAGGTTTCTATCGAGGAGCAACGAAAGAGGATCCTGCCCTAAGGCCAGCCTCGTAACAAGAGCAATCTCGTCCACGAGCGTTTTCAAAAGAGCTCTAAATTCTTTCACGGGGTTGTCGAAAAACGAAAAACCGACTTGCCAGGATTACGGCTCTGTTTAGCAACGTGC
This sequence comes from Ampulex compressa, assembly GCA_038496175.1. Taxonomy (NCBI): domain Eukaryota; kingdom Metazoa; phylum Arthropoda; class Insecta; order Hymenoptera; family Ampulicidae; genus Ampulex; species Ampulex compressa. The sequence continues at coordinate 24,239 of JBCFXI010000240.1, read as the reverse complement.
GGTTTTAATACACGGGCAACGATAAATGTACGAGCACAGAGCGGCTTATTTTTTCGAGGGAGAAACGAGCGTTGATCGTAATGCAGCAATGGAAAAGCCATTAGAGGAGACGGATGCTAGGATTTCGACGACAAAGGAATACATTTAACGGAGTGCCAAAAGGGTAGGAAAGAGGGCAAAGATGAGGATCGCTCGACCGAGGACCCAGATGGATCCGTAAATTAGCCCTCGTCGGAGAAAACCGCGTGGCCACCTGTGCGCCTTCCGCAAAACGATTCGCCGAACGGTTTTCCATCAGCCATATTTTTCATAGTCAATTACTTTTCCATTTGACGCGACGTCCGCGCGTTAGTCGCCACCGCGAAACCACTTCGGTCCCGCGCTCTCGTAGAAACGGTTCGTTGCAGCTGCGTTCGCCCGAGGATAATGAAATCGCTCAAAACTACTGTCCGCGCGGCGCCGTTTCGATCGTTTACGCAGCTCGCCGACCCGCTCGCTATTTCAAATACCGCTACTCAAACGTCGAAAATGACGAAAACCATCGCCACGTCGCGATTCCGAACTCCGCATCGCCCTCAAATTTTCCGAAACATTACCCCGCGAGTCTCGATCGTTCCAGCCGGTAATAGAGTTTACCTCGAGCTCGGACCAAACGAGAAACAAACATGCTTTCCCGCATTCCGTTTCGTTACTAATGCATCGAGCCGGATCCTCCTAGCGGCCCGCTCGACTGCGGGATTATACGAGCGCGAGGCGAACCGAGATTCCGAGAAGAATCCTTCCTCTTTCTACGGCCGTCCTTCACCGCTAATGGCGCGAGCCAAGCTCGATAATCGATCGTTTTACGTTGCCTTCCAATTTTCCAGCTTGCCCCATAGTCTTCGATTCGCCATTGATCAGCGATTTGTTGGATTTGATCGGCCGAAATAAGGCGGAGGTGTTTCTCCCATAGGGCGAGGAAAAGGGGAAGGCGAGGAAAGGGCGCTTCGCGTATTCGTAAGCAAAATACTCGAAGAAATACAGCATCGGAGGGGCTGCGAGTGGCTTCGCGATTATTCCGCGCGAGCGTCTAGATTGAACCTACCTCGAAATCCAGTAATGGCGCGCGGGGATGAAAAGTTGGTCGCCGGTCGTCCGGCTTTGCTAAGTCGATATTTAAAGTCTCCGAAGGCTCTCTCGGCCCTGCAAGAAAGTTCTCCCGACGTTGCCTGGGATTAAGGCCGAACAAAAAGGATTCTTATACGCCAACTTTGGCCGGTAGGTAAAAATTCATGGAAAATTATTCCGGGAAGCATTAATTTCCTTGCGATTAACCGCCAGCACCGGGTGGCGGCGCCGCGAGCATGGCGAGCGAAAGCTCGCCGGACGCGGGATTAAACGCGTCTACCCACGTATTAGGCTTCAAAGTCTTTAACGACGTCCTCGCAATTTTTACTATCGGGAAAGGATTCCACCTAATCGGGGATTAATGCCAGGCCGGTAGAGATTTTTACCCCAAAGCCAGCTCGCTCGGAACGAAAATCGATCCTCCCCGAGGCTCGAGAGGGAAAGAGAGCGCGAGAACGTGCCCCGATCTTGGAAGCTCGATCGGGTCCTCCGGGTTTAAAGAGGAATATTCGCGGGGCGAGATTGACGTAAAGGGCGCAGGGACGGCCGATGGAGAGACGAGGAGTATATCGCGGTACGCGGAAGAATAGATTCCGGATTTTTCGATCGGTAAGAGCGATTCTTATCGTTTACTCCGGCGCACGACGTCCAGATATATCAGGGTGGGTCGCACGTGCGATATTAAAAATGAAATATAGGCCCCGGGTACTCGGGTGAGTTGGCGCGCGAATAAATCGCGCGGAAACGTTAGCGGGATTGGACTCTGGCGGTTTATTGGAAAAGGAGGAAGGTACCGCGGTATATTATGTGCGCCGTGAAAAAGTTCGCTCGCCTCCCTCCCGGCCTGCCGCGGCCTCGGAAACTTTTAATTACGATAAGATTCCTGCCCGGCCGAGCTTCGCGGTTGGCTATTAGAAAATGAAATAATCGAATCCGCGCGCGGATACCTCCCTCGCGCGATGTAATTACGATATCTCCACGGTAACCAGGCCAGATGCGGAATTTCGACTTTGCAGCGACTCGATTCGCTCCCTTATCGACCCGACTTACCCAACGATCCTCGCGCTACGGGGACAACGTTCGCGCGCGAGACCTGCGCCGCCATCGCGGATGGCGATTCGGCTTCCGTGCGAGAGATTCGACCTCGAATCTCGCCCATTACTCGTGCTCTTTTCCCGTTCGATAAGCGAACAAACTGTAGCTCCGCTTTTTCGGAATCCGGCTCGAACGGTGGCTCCAGCACCGCGCGACGCCCTAGCGTTCGCCGCCAAAAGTAAATCGAGGAGGAAGATATTCCGCGCGAGAAGCGTCGAATTTGAGCGGTAGCCCACGAGATGCTTCGACGAAGGGAAACCACGATCGAGCGTCATCCTCGTCTCTGGCTTTAAGAAGAATGACGCTCGGTCCGCGGGGCTTAAATTCTCATCTGAAATTCGTGTACGCCGACGGGCCGGCATTTGCGTGGGCAAAGCCAGGACGGGACGCGTAACGGTTACTCGAGCATAAATTATTAATGAGTAGACACGCCCACGATGATAGCAGCGACCGAAGGCACCGTCGCTCTGGACGTTCGGGTTGCGACACCTCCTCGCTCCGGCCTTTTCCGACGACGCGCGGTATCCGCGAGGGGAGTGCACGCTCGAAGAGGGCATAAGAACGCGATCCATCGAGGACGCGTCCGATCTTCGTGGTCGATGGAACGAGACGCGAGTAAGCGCTTAAATTTATGCCGATCGTATCGACGGATCCTCCTGGATTTAACGACTTTCTTGTTTTTTTTTTTTATCGTTTCGATCCGTTATCGCCGAGTTGTATGGATGGATCAATTTCTATTGCAATAACAAATTTTCGATTAGGAACGCACGGAAGTTTTATCCGCCAACGACGCATCTAATTTCCACCGTTCTTTCTCGTAAAGTAAAGTTCATCTTTTTCTCCTTCCGATCCTCTTTCTCCAAGGGCGATTTTTCAGCGGGCGGTAGATCGCGCTTCGTGGACGACGCTGACGAGCTTCCAGGCACCGCGTATAAAAACCGGAGTGTATTAAGTACGAGATAGGAACGGTGAGAGGGAGAGAGGGACGCGTGGAAACCTTGTGCAGTCTAGTGGCGTAACTAAAGGCAGCCACCATCTGCCGACACTATTTTATAAATATTTATACTCGCTTGGCCTGGTATATTTAGTCGAGGATCGAGCGGTTCCCGTGGAATCCTGAAACTAAGCGTGGCAATAGTTTTCCCGGTTCGCCCTCGGAGGACCGTGATATTTTTAGCGGGCGTTTCAGCTTTTTCAGTCTCCTCCAACGTCACGTCTCGTCATTGCTGCCCGCTCGGCTCTTCCTTTTTCGCGGCTCGGTCTGTTTGGCGACACCCCGGCTAAACAATTATGATAATCGTGCTGTCAGCATCCTCCTATCAAACGGGTTCTCAACGCGCCTTCGACTTCACGAGATTACGCTCTTCTCGATTTTACGTCTTTGCTTCGCATCGATTTTACGCCAAACGAGGAAGAAGCGCCCTTTATTGTATTTGCGGCACCGACCACTCGGATCGTTTGACGCAGAATAACCCCTATTAAGGTAAATGCCGTATCATCGGAACTACGGATCTTCCGCGCGAAAGATCCAAACTTCTATTCGCTACGCCATCTCGATTCTTGAGAATAAAAATGTCCATCGTTGCGCGATGCAGATTTCGCACGATGCCGGAGGTACGCTTCGAGAAAGGGCCGACGAGTCCTCGAAGATCGTTGAGAAAGTTTTCAAACGATTAAATTACGCGGCGTGCCGCGAGGCTTTATCGACTTTCCGTCTCGAGCCGCCGGTCGGCCGACAAGAAAGATACAAACGAGTTCTGACACGGCGTCGATTAGAGCCATCGTCTTATAAATGGACCGCGCGTTGCGAAGGTTAATGCCGAGGCTGCCTCGATGCCTCGATGCTCTGAGCGACAAAAAAATTGTCGCGCGGAGAATCACGATGCGATCCTCCTGTACGTCCTTTCGTCGTCGTGTCATCCAAGAGTGCTAATACCGTGGGATGTTTAAAGAACGTTCCGAGCGGAATATAACGCGCCCGCGCAATTTGCTTCCTCGGCAGAGAAAAAAAACTACCGTCGACCGAAAACGAACGACAAAGATTTGAGGGAGAAAAATGTGCTATCAGCGACGATCAACGGCGTCGTTATGATCGCGGTATACGCGTCGTTGGGCCGATAAATCACGGTTATAGCCGGCCGAATTGTATTTCAGGAAAGCTCGCAGTGACGGGACGAATATCCAATTTTTTCGTTCGCCCTATCGCACCGAATTAATTTTGAGTTCGAGTCTAGCCCCTCGCGAGGAGAAATTATCTCCTTCTAAAGGGGGAGAAGAAGAAACCGAAAATTAAAAAATCTACTTCTTTGCTCCGATCGCTCTTCGTCTTTTTTTTTTTTACTCGCAATATTTCGTCCTGCTTCGTTCCGCGCGTTGCCGTGTAAATCCTCGTGACGCACCCAACGGTTTTCAGGTTCGAATCGGCGTTAAAAGAATGGCAAAAAATGCAACGGTCTCGCGAGCTAACCGAGCCATCCAGACAGGAATAATCCTAGGGAGAAAATTGGTCCATTAATAACCCTCGATAACGGGACGAATCGTGCGGGAGGTCGCGGTAGATCGATGAAAGTCCTTTCGTCTCTCTTTCCACCGCGCGAACGCTGCCCTCAAATTCTCTTTTTCGCGTGTTTACGCATACGCACGCGTTCTCGCGCTGCTCGTTGACGGCGTAGTGCAAGAGACACGGCTGACAACGTGAGCGATGTTTGACCCGCTACATGCCACGCGCTCCAAAGTAACGGCTCGTTTACGCGCTTCGCCGTAAGTCTCCCGTCATTTTTTTCCACATTCGTTGACCACCGTGAATAGAAAAGTTATTCGACGGTCGTTGATCGATTCGTCGTTCGTATCTAGGTGTGAATTTTCCACAGCGAAGAAGATCGTTTAATTTTTTAGCCGATCGCGTTTTATTCGCTCGCATCGGCAGCAATTCCGGAGAATAGAAAAAATGGGCAAAAGGATGACGATGCACAAGGAAAGTAACGCACGCACCAGTGCCGGTATTTCCAAAGAGGCCAACGAGCAGAAGCCGATGTTTCGAGCGTAGCGAAAGCTAGGCGAGTAACGTCAGGACCGAGCACGCGGTTCTTTGTACGGCTCGTCTTCGTCCATAATTCGAGCGAACTCCGTTGGCCACGCGCGTCTCTCCGCCTCTCATGATTTTCAACCTTCGCATCTCCCTCGCCCCTCCCACCCGCCCTCCGCCCTGTAAGCTCCGTTTTACGCGGAAAATCCGGCAATTCGGAGTTTTATTCGCGGATCCGCGAGCTTTGCGCCGTAAAAGTGGATACGAAACTTTTAACGATCTCCTCAACGTATGAAAACTTACGCCTGCCGGTCAAAAGTTCAAGGCGGCCGACCTTATGGATCATCGTCGTAACTTACGTGTACCGTGCACAAGCGAGTTGTCCTAGCGGAATAACGCGACCGAGTATTTTCTTTGCAACGATATCGCGAACCTCCAACGTGGAGATGGTGAAACGCGATTTGTTCGTTCGCCCAGCCAGAAACCTTACATCTCGATCGTTGACACGAACCCCCAAAATCTCCCTTCGGCCAACGTTTTCACGTTTTTAAACCTAAACTCCCCAGAGTGGCTCGAAATCAACGTAGCGATACGGGCATCGATAAAATTAGCTGAAAATCAGCGAGCGTTTCGTCGTTTCCGACTGGTCGGTGTATCGATCGATGCTGCGAGAAGCAGAGTTTTTTTTTCTGGAGGGCGCGTTAAAATACTGAGCGGGCGAATGCGGGAGAATGATTTTGTTCGCGCACGAACACTTACGGCAAGTTAACGCGCATCGGCCGCAGTGGCGCACTTAAAATAAACTCCGAGTGTTCGGGCCGGCCACGATGCGAGTGAACTTGATTAATTGCTCGGCCGAGTCACGAATTAGCGTGTGAATGAGCCGCGCCGAGATGCAGGTCGAACGTGGGGGCCCTCCGATCGGGATGGAAGGAGAGAGAGACGAAGAGAAGGGCGAGCTCGATCGAGAAGTTTGAACCCGGAGACTCGCCCGCGCAGCCCCGATTATCGAAGCCGATCATCGAGCACCGATAAAAAAAAATCGATTTACCGGAAGAAGAGCAGCGCACGTTTTCCCTCGGAGCAAATTTTGCACCATCCTCGACAACGTTCCACCGCCCCGTCCACTCGCGCCTCGCACAATGGAGACGCTCGTTTATCTCCGCGCAGGAAAATACGGCGAAATATGTATAACAACGCGAAGGTTTCCGTAGTGAAATAGGAAAAACGGCGCGCCGCGTGGCAGCGTCGATTTAATCACGTTTCGGGCAGGCGTAAAGGAAAAAAAGTATTCGTATATACGTATGCGCGCAAGTCGAAATTATTATTATTCCCCAGACGTAGGACTTGGCCCCGTGGAAACGCAAGGGGATATTCTAGCCGGCCGATTTTTTCACGTCATTGGCACGCTCCGCCAGACAATGGGGAGCGTATGAAGCGAATAACGCTTTAAAATTCGGGCTTAAAGCCCGGAAATTCCGAGGGGAATGCGCGCTCGCAGTTAGCTCGTATCCGGCCTGAAAGGTGCCGAGGGACGGAGGAGGAGGGGGAGGAGGAGGAGGAGACGCGGGATGAGGACTCTATCTTTTCCGACGATATTATCGCTCGAAACTATTTTTTATCCGGCGCAGGAGGAGGAGGACGAGAGAGAAATCGCTCCCGCCTCACGTTGATTAGTTCTGTTGCGATATCTCTCGACCCCACCTTTTGGTCCCCAGAGGAAAAGGAAGTTGGATCGAGAAATGCACACCGCTAGCGCTCTCTCTCTCTCTCTCTCTCTCTCTCTCTCCCTCTCTCTCGCCCTCCCTTTTGCTCATTCGCCCCCTCGACCCCTCTGACTCACGGGCTCTTCTGGTAAATAACCCTACGCGGAAAGTTAATGCCGGCAGTCGGCCGCGCTGCGAAACTTCACGCCTGCGTCGACTACAGGTCGTTCCTAAAAAGAGCTATCGCTTCGATAGAGCGCCCGTCCTCGGCTATTCGAGCCCTCGATCCCTTCCAACCTACTCGGCTTGCACGACGACGAGTCGTTTTTCTTTAATGTCCGACGATCGGTGGAAAGCACGCGGTGGAAAATCTGCACAACGAATGCTCCTTTTTCAACGTTCGGATGTCAAAAATCCCGCGATCGCCGATCGATGATTCGAGGGCCATGATGAAAAAAAAACGATTTGACGAGGGATCGATTTTTGGTAGGACGTAAGAGGATTCCACGGAAGAGGGAAGAATCGTGGAGTAACCGGCGGGGAAAGAAAGTTGGCGGTTCGCAACTCGGCGGTGCGGTGGGTTTGAACGGAACTGTAGGGGACAGCGTGAGCGAGTAGTCCGGCCGGAGTGATAGATAACGGGCTGGGCTTGGCCCCTGGCCGTTTTCTCGCCAACTTCGGCCCACCGCCGATAAATTATTCGACGCGCTGTTTTCCGCCAAAGATTGTTTTTCCTTTGGAGCGGCGCGCGGTGCAGCGAGAGAGGAAGCCGTCGAGTATCGGGAGGGTGTAAAAACCAAGGGGTTCCCGAGGGCGCCGAGGGCGTCGAGGGGGCGGAGGAAGAACAGGAGGGGTGTGGGTAATCCAATGTTAATGCGCCTTTCAGCCGGCGAAACCGACCCTCTCTCCGCGCCCTCGAGTGCTCGCGGAATCGCGGAAAACAAAACCTTTGTTAACCCGCCAAAAAGATGGCACCTTTTAGCGGCGCCCTTGGACCTCCGCCGAGAGGATGTCGCGGTTTCGCTTCGTTAACGAGGACGAGTGGCCTTTTGAACGACGGTAATTTACGAATATGGCGCGGGATCGTCGTAAATCCGAGAGGAAGCGCGGGACGCAGCCGCGATAGTAAAATTCGCACGATCCAACGATTCGCTCGCCAATGGCGCTCTACGCGCCGCGTGCATCACGAGCGAAGGTTCCGCGTGAAATCTCGCGGGAGATAACGAGGTTTGGGGCGAAGTATCGCCAAGGAATTCTTGGGCCGTCGTGGAGCGATGCGATCGCGGAGGGTACGGCCCGGTCTCCTAGGGGTGTCTCCGACTGCGAGGAGGGTGGGTAATCCAATGTTATTGTGCCGCGCAGTCGGTGGAGCTATCGCCAAGGGTGGAAGGCGATGGTTGAATCGCGGGGCGTTGACCGAATTTAGCGAGGAAAAAGGCCGCACTTCCGAGTGCCCCTCTCGAGATTCGAGGGTGCCGTCGTTGGAGCGCGTGTCTGCGACGCGCGCGTCGAGGAAAAAAAGAAGTGGCTCCCCCGGTATTTAGTAGCCAGATGCGCATACATCGGATCCAATCACGTGCGTTTATTTAAGCCGTTTGCTCGTTGGACCGGAAGAAAAGAGCGCAAAACGGGGGTAGGGGCGCGAGCGCGCACTTTCTCGACTTGGTGATGTCGCAGGACCGCCGCCTCGGCTGGAGTGCCATCCTACCTCGATTCTCCCCGTCGCCTCGCACTCGAACGTCTCATCGGAAGCTCGGCTCGGATCGCCGCGAAACCTCGTTTAATTCTCACCGGACCTCGTTTCCATCGATTCATCGGGGAGCAAGGAGAACGACGGAGAGACGGAAGGAAAAAAAATGAGAGAAGGAGGTATACTTGCACGAATGCTCGTCCAACTATCGGATTTACCTTTACAACAAAAAAAAAAAAAAAACTGGGTACGCTTCTCGACGATCGATAATTTTCATACGGTTACACGTTACACTATCGATATTTCGATCTTGAGGCAAATGCCGGTCAAGCGTCGAGAAGAGAACGGGCAATAAATAGGGCTGTGCCTTGAATCGGAGAAGGATAAAATTCGACGAAGCGCAGCGCGCGGCGAACGATTCGCGTTTCGAAACGCCTCGAGGTTCGCGTTTATCGCGAAACCACGATATCGATGACGGAGAGACGAGCGTCGCAGTATTACGTGTCGGCCGAGGACTCGGACGTTGCGCGATCCGAGTAGCATGACGGAGCAGCGCCTCGAAAACGATCGCTTATCGCTCCGTGCGCGTTTGCATTTCGATAACAAAGGTGCCTGGCGCGCGGTAACCGACGAACGATCGGACTACCGAGAATCGGCCGCGTCGGCCAGGCGACGGTCGACACCCCACGCTCGGCGCTTTGATAACGGTAGGCTGCACCGGGAACAATATTTGCAGAGCTGCCGTGAGGGAAACGTAATCCTCGAATCGTCGCGACGTTCGACCGAGGATGCCACGACGAATAACAGTTTCCTCCTGTATTCGTCGCGCGCGAAGAGAGGGGGAGAGGGAGAGAGGGAGAGAGGTCTTTACGCCCGCATAAATTTCGATCGTATTTATCTCGGAATAAGTGGATGTATTTAACTTCGAAAATCGACCATTGGAAATTTGTATCGTACGACGCATCTTGGGCTTATCGGTTGTCGCGATCATCGGCAAATTTTCGTAAAGTACGAATTTCATAGGCGCGTCCGGTGATATCGTTTCACCGATATTTCATTCTAACATTGCACTATACGTTCTCAAGTGTACTATTCTCGAGAGCCGGCTTTCCGCCGGAATACGTTTGTACGTTTCTTCGTTATTTTCCTGTATATCCGACGTTGGAGTTACGTAACCGCAATTCCAACCGTGGGGCGAATACTCGAGGCTAAACGGAAGCGAAGAACCAGGGCTTCTCAAGGGGTCGCCGAAATACTTTCCATTCCGGTCGGCCAAATGTCGAAATTCCGACGGAGGATTCCGTGCGCAAAGCGCCGATCGAGATAGGCTGGCCCCATTGTCGCTTCCGGTATCGCTCGATTGTCCGCAAAGGCGTTCAAACGAAGAGCGACCGCCGAACGTGCGACCGACGGAGAATCGGTTTCGCATTTCCTTAAACGCAACGCCGATTGTTTAATCGCTCTACCGCGAATGCCCGCCACGGCGTACCTCGAGTTCTTGCGGATACTCCTAATGCTCGCATAGAACGACCGTACATCCTTTTTTGCACGACGTTGCGAAAAACACTCGACGCTTTTATCGCGGTACGCGATATATACGCGATGGGATATTTTTATTTTCACCCGGATAACGCTTACGGGTAAATTATCCCGAACCCACATTGCGCGCGAAACGAACCTTCGCGGTGCGCTTTAATTTGAAATTCAAAAACTCGGGATTACGAGAGCGAGAGAGCTTCTTCGGTCGGCGATCGAGAGATTCCCCGCTGCCTTTCCCCCAAATTCCGCCAACGAGCCGCGCGTCGCTCGTTTGAAATTCCAGGTTGACGTTGACAACGAGGAGGAGGATGTACGCGAGCGTCCCGACAAAGCCACGAGATTGTCCCCCGACAAAAGATAACCGATGCAAGCTCGAGGATCGTGCTCCTCGCTATACCTGCGTTCCAGAACGGTTAATGGCCAGGCACGCGACGGTTACAGGTGATTTGTGTACGACTCTCTGCGGTCCGGCCCGTTGTAAACGCGGCTCCTACTCCGCACGATAACGACTCGCTCCTGACGCTTATGCTCGCAGCTTTCTGCTTCCTGGGATATGCACGAGATTCTCCGGCGTGGATCCAACTTCGATGATCCACGCTCCACCTTTCTCCCTGCTCGTTCTTCGGCCATTTTTCAAAATCACGCCAGTCAAATTTGAACCGCGTCAAAAGGAAACGAACGATACGCGAATCGATCGTCGTCGAATCTATGACGCTGCGATACCGTAAAATACACGTATAGCGACGTCGCTGCAGGGAGATGCGGGTGTATTTGCAATTAAATCGCTTACAGAACCAAGAAGGGGAGAAATTTCGAGGAAATCCATGGGCAGGAGGATCGATATCCGCGGGTGCATCCACCGTTCTACCGAAAATACGTATCGGAGCAGAGTCTGGCCTCGAGATTCGAGTGACGGCGCGCCGCGATAAATAACACTCGGTGGTTCTGATTTACGCGAATCGTAACTGATTTTCCGCAGGGTGGCCGATCGGCCGGCATATGCGATCGATGAGGATCGCGAGCTCGAGGCTGGAGACTGGAGCGTATAAACATACCGAACCATATATTAGAGCGGAACACAGAGCGTGGCGCGGTCATTCATGGAGATACGAGTGATTTACATACATATCAGTTTCATTTCGTCCGTCGGCTCGATCTCTGCCCTACGCATCGACGAGAATACGGCGCAAGCCGAAGAGGGCGCGGGGGTCGGGGGAGCATCGCGAAGGCTCGTGCCATGGCCACGCGGACCTGACGCCCGCAGTCGCCCTCGTCGAGCGACAGATGCTGCGCGTACAATGTCGCTAACGAAGCTGCAACGTATTACTTTCCTTCGATTTTCTCTGCGCACCCGGAACAGGCGCGTAAATAGTGGCCAAAATGTCTCCTAGGATAGCGTCCTCGGATTTCCGAGTTCAAGCTTGCGCATGGTAAGTTACATCGAGAATAACTCCATTGCGCGTAAACGATGACTCGCTCCGCGCATCCTTGTATCTGCCACTTGTACCGTCTCGATTTAATCGACAGCATAGAAGATCGCTTCGAGGAGGCTCGGCGAGTCGAATAACAACGTTTCCGACTAAGATATCGGAGTAAAGAAGAGAGAATATTTAGCCGCGAGCCGTACGGAGCGAAGGGAGCGAGAGAAAACGTCGCGAGATCGTCTCGAATATGCGAAATCTCCTTCGGCCTTTCGCATGCCACGCATCGATATCGCGAGTATGATCGATTCCTTAATAATTTTGCGGAGGATTTGCCCGGCCGCCTTCGTCGATAATGTAAATTTCAGGCCCGAGGGCGAGGCGTGTCGGTAGTCGGTGTAATTATGTGCGGGGTGTCGGCGAACGAGGGCTGCTCTGCCGGCGGTGAAGGACAAAGAGGGGCGAGGAGAGTAAGACCGCGACGGGATATGTACATGCGGGAGGGTGTCGCTCGCAGCTGTTTCAGCCCCACGTCGAGAGGCAGCCCCGACTTGGCCGAAGGAGTAAGGACGCTCGCTCGGTCATTACGGGCCGTGATCGTCGTTTGATCGCGGAGACGAGAGAGTGTACCGTTGGCTCGTCCTAAGAAATCGAATGAGACGGCACAGGGGCGCTTTTCTCTAGGGGCTTCTCTCCGGTTGCCCTTTCCCGCGGAACGGGCCCTCTCGCCATTCTTATTCGAAGGCTTCGAGTCGACCGCGGAGAATCCATATATACGCGGCTTTCCAAATTCCTTCGATTCGATTTGATCCGATTGAATCTTTTTCGAAGAAGAACTGCGCGCGCTCCTTAAAATATTGTGCAAAGTCAGAAGGATTATAATCAAGGCGCAAATAATTTGCATTAAATTCCCGCGAGCGTACAAAGGTGAATGCAAAATTTGCAAGAGGATGCTCGAATCGGCGGTGTAAGGATAATCGTTTTCTACCCTTTGAAATCTCTCGCAGCACCGTGGTCTTTCACGCTCCAAATTTTCCAAGACTCGAAATTTCTCGGAAACCTTCTACGAAGACGCGTCGGTGGTTTATTCAGCGCGATACGAGCTAGTCTCGCGATCGGACTCGGTAGCAGAGAGTGGAAGGGCGCCCGAATTCTGTCCGAACCGTTCGAGAATTTCGCAGGGAGGCGGATTTCCTTCTCCTTTGAAGCGTCCTTAAAGCTCGAAGAATATCGTTATTACGGAGAGAAATTACTCCGCGGTCTCGATTCACGTACGCGCCGCAACTGGCCGGCATTTTTGGATTATAAATTATTTTTGCCGTTCTTCTAACCGCTAATCGATGGGCCATTTGCATAATTACCGCAAAACCGGGCCAATCCTCTTGCGCGTATTCATCTTCCTATAAAAACTAATATCGTAAATGCGAAATTCCGGCCGGTGCCAACTGCTGACCGTGTCGCGATGGACGCTGCATTCGTTTTAGGACCGTATCGGGGAAAAAAAAAAAGAGGGCACGGAAAATTGACGAAAGCGACTTTCCGTTTTATGGCTTTCAATTCGCGTTCAATCCACCGTTAACGTCATAACTCTACGCCCGACGTTATACCGCACAAAACACATTTGTGGAAGCCGAGCGAACGTATTCTTTGATCGGTAACGGATCGACGATGAAAAAAGAAGACGACGCTCGTATTTATCCTCGTTCGTAAAATAAGCCTTGGCGATTCGCAGATCCGTCCTTGACATTCCTAGATCGTATTCATGCTCGAAGATTACGACAGATCCGACTAAGGTGGAAGTACGATTCGAGCGAACATCGCGAGATCGTCGCGAACGTTTCGAGCATGGACGGTTTTCAGGGCAGATTCGAGCGGCGAGGCCCGATATTCGAGGGTCATCTCTACGATTTCGTAGGCAGAGGCGAGCCAACGAAGCGGGAAACGGTTTCGAGGCAGGGCAAAAGTTGGAACGCCTCCAGGAGCGTCGACGGAGACACGGCACTCGTAAACGTAGCCGAGAGAAGATATTTAGTGGACCGGTGTATATTTCTGTGAACGGGCGCCTCCGTTCGTACGGGATATAAATTAAATCGACTTGTCACTGGCCGCCGCCACTAAATAATACTTAGCACTGGATTAACTCCTGGTCTTTATCCGGTAGCAACCCTCCCGCTTCGAGTTTCCACGACGTGCCTGACCTCCTATTTCACCGCGGACAGCCGACGATCTCAAAGGCGATTTAGAGGGTACCGGAGAAGCGAGGTAGGAACACGAGTATCGGGAGGCGACTGGAAAAATAAGCGCAGGATTCGCGCCTGACAAATAGCGCTTGTAAACACACGAGTGTGGGTAAATAAACCGGGCGTTTTTTCATCAGGACCGACGCGAGGGTAAACAAACGGGTTGGCTTTTGCGATCCGAAAAAAGCCTTCTCCGGTAATCCGACTGGAAGGAAGCGGAGGAAAGAAGAATCGGCGAGAAAGGGGGAGAGGCGGATAAAAAGAGCCGCGACCCTTCGATTCGATCGTTCCAGCGAGAGAAGGTGGTTCGAGGGAAGGAGGATCGAAAAGAAGTCTCGAACGAGAAAGCGGTTAAAGGAGAGGGATAAGATCGAGAGATCGTTAGTTCTCGGTGATGGTAACGCGAAGACCTCCTGGGTGATGACCGGGCCATTAGGACGTTGGACGCTGAAAAGGGCGGGAATATCTTAGAAGGAAACGGGTGCCGGATTCGATTCGTCCGACTCGTGGTGCGGAAAGAACTGGGTCGTTTCTGGGCTATCGCCCTCCTCCACCTTCCGAGCATCGACCGTCGGGCCAGCCTTCCCGAAGCGTCCTCCTGCCGCCACCTTCGGAAGGACTTCTACCGACCGAATGCCACAGATATACCTCACGACCGGTCTTTGGCTTATGGCGAACGCTTCCATTTTCCATTTTCCAACTCCTCTCGGCACTTTCAACGTGCCTGTGGAACGTCGTCGACCTCTGGTATCAATTTTAGGTCATTTGGCCTAAAATCTATCGTTTTAAGGTAGAGCGATCACCCTTGGACCAGCCGCGTAAAATTATGCTGAGATGATTACGAAACCGAATGCTTTAGGTCGAAATTTTCCTTTTCACCGCATTACGGCATCTCGTAGCGGTACGCCCATCGTGGTGGGAAACCGTGGTGTCTATTTCTTCATGCCCCCCCCCGCACTCTCCGCCATACTTTCTTCGCGTATCTGCATCCTTCTATATTTCACGTTCCACAGAGGTACGATACTTTGCCCGTTAGAGATTCGACTCGAGTGTGAGGAGTCTTTACGACTCTACGCTCCTCCTAGCTCCACTTCGGGACCGCTCGGTGGATACCGTCCAAAGGGCTTCATCGATATTCTTTCTGATAGCTACCAGGCGGAAGGTGATACCACCGTGGAGGGCACCCTGGTATCTTCCACGTTGGTATCGCTAAACCCTCTCCGAAAGAGCGTGCCGTTGGGAATTTAAATCGAATACGTAGAGGGATCACACGACGCATCGAATAGAATGCCCGAGTCGAGAGTTCGTTTATGTCCCGTTGATTCGATTATTCTCAAAGTCGAGTATTATGGATACACGGTCCGGAATCTACAGAGGGAACGCACGAGTCCCCTCGAATCCCAGGAATATCCAAATACGAGTGGTGGAAACTCGCGGGGACAAAACTGTTCGGCCATCGCTCGGGACGTTCGAAGAACCGAAGGCTACGGCAAGAAGGATCGACCGTAAAGTTATGAATTATAACCCGAGTTCGGGCGACGTTCGATCTACGTCGCGCGTCCGTATTAAATAATGAAGCCAACGGTAACCGGCTTCGAGACGTTGACCGATATTGGACCGCGGGTTACTCTCCCTTAACCCTTTAGCGATCCACCGGATTGGATCTTCGCAATGCTCGATTGGTATTACGGTTTATATGAAAATTACGCTTCATAATAAACGACGATCGTTAAAGTCTGACAAGCTAACGATTCGTCCGTTTTACCGGCATCCAAGGCGCGTTGCGAGTCAAATTCGCGTTGCAACGTCAAATGCGCGGCGTAGGATCGAAAATATTTTTCAATCGCGCATCCTTAATGCCCGGAAATAGAAACGCTCCCGGAAGTTTATTCGATCCGCGTGCGCGGTCATTGCGAAGCTTGTATAACCAAGGATAAAACGACGAGGCATACTCGACGCGGTACCGCAAACTGTTAAAGGCAACTTTACACTTTAGCGCGAGCCAAAGGGCAACGACCTCTCGGACGTCGTAACGAGAAGATAAGCTTCCGGATAATCTATCGCGCGGAAAAACTATTATTGGCGATGCCTTATCGGCCTCATCGTTACCGATATCCGATAGTTCAGCGATACGCGGTGACTCAGCGCCGGAGAAAACTAAATATACACGCCCCTCGAGCGTGCCGCAATCGAAATGTTTGAACACTGGCCGAGAAGCGATATGTCTCGTCGAACGGCGCTGTTTACAAGCCTCTTTACACGTCGGAAGAATTTTTGGCGGCTCGAATTTCTCGTCTTCCACGCGAGGAAGGCGGAACGCGCGTGGGCGAAGCTCGAATCCTCTCCTAACACTTTCTCCATTGTTCTTTGACGTTGACGCGAAGAGAAGGACCGCAAGGTGCAGGGCTAACTCTCCGAGCACCTCGACGAACATGTTCGAACAACGACGATAATGGGCCCGATAGGTTGGGAAAATGCGATGACTCTTTCGTCGAATATACCCACGAACGGATTCTCTCCCCTTGCACGCTCTTTCGCTCCGACACTCTATCGGTACAGCGATGTTCGTTCGTGCGCGTCAATTTTTTCTCTCTCGCTCTGCCTCTTCCTCGCCTCTTGTCCATCGATCCCTTTACTTTTATGACGTACCGAGCGGACTGCGGCAGCTCACAGCTCTCGCTCTCCACGGCATTCGTTAATGTCGAAAATCGGATGTAGTCTCATGGAGAATAAATTACGGACAGAGCGTATGGTGGAAGGCGGACGTCTCCACGTTCGTGGCAAGAATCGATGCTCGATTCGTGCTAAATGGAGGGAAAAGTGAATATACTCGAAGGAAAAGGGAAAAAAACAAGGTAACGGCGCGAGCCACGATGACGCGCATCGGGAAAGCAATTTGTGGAACGTTCCATTCGTCGATTATGAAATCAGGGTAATGCGCATTAAACGAGGGGAGACACGATACGTTCGAGGGAACGATGCCATAATTAACGCGATCCGGGAGTCGTTGATACGACTGTAAAAAAAAAAAAAAAAATGAGGGGAAAAGGATGTACGAGGCGGCCCTGTGAACAGCGTATCGCGTGACTTCAAATTAATTATCCCGCCGTACTTGGAGTACACACCGGCGACAGGGCCTGGATAAACAATTAACGGGTTCCCTAACGAGTGCAAAAGGGGAGAACGACATCGGCGTTTCTCCCCTGGTCATCGTCCGCCGCGATCGTGCCGAGTAGTACGCGTCCTTTTAGTCCCTCCGGGCCGTGCGAACCGATCGCGACCCGCGAGTGCCAAAAACTAAGTTACTCGTATCTTCCCCTACGAATGACGCGCGCTAATTGCAGGATCATCAATTATCGTACGCGACGATTAGCCCCGCAACGGTATTATTTCCAAATGCAGCGCGAGCGTTCGCGTAGGTGGCATTACCGGTACACATTTTTTTTCACTTCTCCGTATTAATAATCATTTAAGTAACGTACATTAATTCGATTTCTCGTACACGAGTTACTCGTAAAATACGCTCTGCAACGATCGGTATCGGCGACATTCGACAAAAGCCGTCGATTACTTTGCATGGAAGACCATCGCGATCCACGCGAGCACTCTATCGAACCGGCGGTTGACCGTGCCTTATTAACGGAAATCGCTGCTCGACACGTTTGGTCGCTCGGCATCGCTTATTTATTTAACGACCACGCGATACGTCTCGTGCAAGATTCTAAAGAGAAAGGGAGCTCGTACCGAGCAACGACACGAACACGAAGGAATCGTGAAATCGCGTAAAGATAGACACGCATCGACGTAGTAAAAAAAGGTCGATCGTGACCCGTGTGGAGCAACGCCGAATGGGGGGAAGAATATCGTGAACGAAATCGATAACTCGAGCGGGATACAAAGTCAAAGCCGATTGCCGGACTAGAATGGATAGCGTAGATTCCTAAAAATAAGGAAGGAGCAAGGAGAGCGAGGCGAGGCGGCCGAATCGATACGCGATGCAAGAAACTTGGCAAACTCGCGTGGGATTTTTTGCGAGCGAGGCTGGTTCGGTAAATCGCGAGGGTCGCTATCGGCGGGCTTCTCGCCACGACCCAGCTCCCAAAGCGAATGCGTATTTACGGGGAACGGGAGCCGGCCGAGCGTGTATCCACGGCATTCGCGTAATTCCGGGCCGCCTAATGGAGATAAGCCGGAACTTACGGCGCGGTTTTCTCAGATGGCGTAACGAGCGAGGACACGAGGTCTTTAATAACGTTCCCGTGCCCGCACCTGGGACGCAGGTGCGGCGAATTTGTCGACCCTACTCGCAAAATCAGAGCCCCCGCGTGGCTTTACGAGCGGCTAAAGGCTCGCCAGCTACGCTGCGGGCGTACCGTTACCGAGTACTTAAAGGAAATTCGACCGCCTTTGAGCCGGGCCACATCCGCGATCAAATAATTAATCGCGAACGAGCGTGTAGGGAACGAAAAGCAACCGAGGCTCGTGGAAGGAACCGGTTACTCGCCAAAATATCGACCTCGCATATCCTCGTTCGCAAATTAATTCCTCCATACATCGTAGTTCCGATTGAGCAGAGATCAAGACAGAGGTGAACCGATCTTCTCAAAGTAAGCGGACGTTTTATCGTCGACGCGCCGCAAAGGCTTTCCTCAAAAATACACCCTCGCAAGTTGGAGGAATTTCCGTAAGAAATTTCGAGCGGCTCGCTCTGGCCGACCCGATAATTCCCTGCGCCGAATCCTTAAGGCCAAGGTATGCTCGTCGGGAAAAGGAGAAAGAGGCGTACTCGAGGAGCGATGCTCTCCCGGCTAGGCGGTAAGAAAGTAATAGACCGATAAATTCCTTCGGCGACGAGCGAAAGGTCGTGGAAGCGGGTACGGCGCATAAAGAAATTCCCGCTCCCGGGGTAGACCGGTATTTCCCGTGGGAGCCCATTGGCCCGACACCGACCACCCCGCGGCTCGGCTCCCGCCAGACTCGCGCTCGCCGGCGCGCTCGCACGCGCCGAGGAGTCTCGAGGACGATTCCACGGCCGACTTACCTTTCGAACCTGAAGGGAAGCACCGTTCGTCACGTGGGCCCTGCCAGCATTCTCTCTCCCGCCGCCTCCTCCCTCCTCCACCCTCCTCCCACGAACTCCCCGCTGCCACCGCCGAACTATTCCTCCGAAGACGCTCTCGACGGCCGATGTCCACGGTTGCGTCCCAAGCCTCGTCCCGCACGTTCGGCGCTCACCTCCGGGTAGATCCGACGTAGATTTAATCCGACGTAGATCGTCCCGTCGCGGTCGCCTCCTCGTTCCCGGCTCTCGCAGGATCCGCAGAAGCGAGAGGGAGATCCTCGAGCGTTGCGCGCGAAGGACGATGTGCCCTCGACGGGTGTGTGGCTCGCTTCGCGATTTGGCCGAAGAACGGAAGGAATCGCACCGAGCCCTCGGGGTAGGAGGGAGTATTTCGAGGAGGCGTTGATACGGAACGCTGCTCGAGGTACGCGATCGCGTAACGGTTCTCCTCCTACCGCGTCCGCGCCTCCTTCTCCTCTGGCGCGCGCAACGGCGATCACGGCGATTTTATTGTCTCGAGGAGATCGAACCGCCAGGCACCGCGCTCCAGGTTCCGGCCGATGTCCGATAAGGCGCTAATGCGCTAATTGGCAGACCGAGCCAGCGTATCCTCGAGTTAATTATATTTAATTGTCGGCCCATTAATCGTACCTTCGATTATCGGCCCGAGATATCTACGGCGCCGCGGCCTCGTGGCACGTTAGGGGGCCGGATCGGGCCGCGATTCGTGCGGAGACGAAACGGGAGCAACGCTAACCGGCATTACAAAGCGCGCGCTCATAAGCCGGCCAATTAACGGCCTCGAAAGAGGATCTCGCGAGGCTCTATCCCTTCGGAAGATGGGCCCATCCGATGCGTTCGGCCTCCCGGCTTTTCCCGCGAAAGGCTCCCTCTCTTCCCTATCCCTTTACTTCTCCCTCTCTTCCCCTCTCCGCTCTTCTCGCCGAGGCGAAGGAGCTTCTCGTCGCGCGAAGATCCACGATGGCCCCTCTCGCTCCTCGGACGCGCCTCGTCGCTTTCCCGAGAGAATCGCTCCTCTCCCTCGGAGGGCTGGCGCGCCACCTCGAAAGGGTCGCCGGCTTTCTTCGGCCGAGAGTGCGAGGGGAGCCTTTCCCTCTGCCGTAAGCGCGGCACGTCCCCCAAAGACGCGACACTTTCGCGCAAAGTTCCCTTATTACCACGATCGATGGCTCGCTCTCCGTCCCAGCCCCGAAAGCCCGGAAGAGCGAGGCGCTTCCGCCGACGAAATTATCCTCCGGGCTGGGACGAGCGAGGAGTCGCGAGTCGGCGAGGCTTCTGGACACTCCGCTCCTTCGCTCCCCCTGCCGCGGCCGTCGCGAGGGCGGCGAATCCGGCCGAGGAGCCTGCCAGCGGCGCGCCGAGGGACGCGGCGCGGTCGCGGCCGATGTATCGCGAGAGGCGAGAGGTTCGGCTCGGCGAGGAGCCAAGCTCCGGAGAAACGTGGCCGAAGCAGGAGATAACCCCGCAACGAAGCGGGTTCTCGGCACGACTGAGAGGCCCGTACCTCGACGACGAGAGCCACCCCCGCGAGGGGGTGGTGGGACGAGGATATATAGAGCGGCAGGGAGGGAGGGAGGGAGAAAGAGGGAGAAAGAAGGAGAGCGGTGCCGAGCGCGCAGTCGCAATTTCGAAAGCCGAGCGACGATATTAATTACATCCTTTCCAAGGACGGAAACGAATCGAGTGCGGAGCAACGGGGATATACCCGAGCGCGGCGCTGCGGCCCGCGCTTTAAAGCCGCGCCTCGCCTAACCTGCATCTCCAAAAACCGGGCCCGGCTTTCGGTCTCCCGGCCGAGTCACCGCCGCCACCGCCGCCACCGCCGCCGCCGCCGCCGCCGCCACCGCCACCGCCACCGCCACCGCCACCGCGCTTTTAACGGGAACGGGGGGCTGCCTTCGTCCCCGCTCACGATGGTTTCCATCAAACCGACCACCCCATTCGCTTTCCCTCCTCCTCCACCTCCGACGCCCCCCTACCCCTCCCCTTACCCCTACCCCCACCCCTCCCCGCGCGCCGACCCTCTCGACGACCCCGCGCCCTCTGCGCCCACCCCGAAATAATGGACGGATAATCTGTTCTGGCGTGGTCCGCCGGGACTAAAAGGTTCCTACGAATTCGCCGGGCATTCTCTTCCGTACCCTCCCGCCCTTACCCTTCGGCCGCTTCCCCCTTTTATTCTCTTTTCCTCCCGATCCTCCGCCCCCTGCAACTCCCAAAGTGCGCCAAATCGGCCGGGGATCCTCGCGCCGAAGCGCCTTATCGACGTGGCCGACGATTTCCTCGAGAATCATAGACGGTCGTTGCTGTCCGGTTCGAGCTCGAAACTTTTCGTTTCCGCGCGAAAAGCGTAGTCTCGCTCGGCCCCTTTCGTAACTTCGAAATCGATTTCCGGATTTGTTCGGGCCCGAATTTGCGTAACCTCGAGAAATCCTCCGAGCTCGCGCGGGGGAAAATCCGTGGCCGAAAATACGCGCGCTATGGGAAAGAATCGATATCCGTCCGGATACTCTATTCGGGCTGCGCGACCATTTTTTTGATATTTAGAGCGGAACATTTGAATCTGATTTCCGTACTGGCGGGATCAAAAATTGGGGCGGGCAATATCTCGTATTTGCATAGCGCCCTAACTTCGTTCCTCCTCGTCGGACAAATGGCGGCCGAGGCCGAGCCGATGCGACACCTTTAGTGCCACATTGCACGTGTCGTTTGCATAGAAACTACGTTTTACGAGCTCCTCTTCCGACACTCGGTGCACCGGCCCTCGCCAGTCGTCGCCGCTCGCCGCTGGACGCTCGTCCCGGAGGTATACGGATCCTATAGGTGGTTTCGGTGGCAAGTCTCGCAATTAGAAGCGTAGCGCACCGCTCCGCCGCCATAAACACCGCTCTCTCCACTTAGGCCGCGTCGCGTCCCGGCTTTTTGCCACGACCCCTCCCAAGCCGCGCGCCCTCGACCCTCGACGCCTCGCGAAAATCCCTTCCATCCCTCGTTTTTTTCGCGATTAACCAAGACCAACGCCTCTTTTAGCGCACGCGACCTCGGATTTCGCGACGAGCCATCGTTCTTCCTTTCTCCATTTTGCTCTTTCGCCTTTCGCCATCGTCGGCTTTTTGGCCGATTTGTATTCGCTCTTGGCCCTTCGGCCATTCGGCCGCTCCGCTCGTTTCTCCCCGCACGCGCGGTCGCGCTCATTCTGGTTCGCACCCCTCGCTTTTATCGCTGTTCCAGCTGGGGTGCCCGCCGATTATCCACTGGGTGTAACCTGTAAAGTAATAATTAGAACACGGGATACGACCTCGCTGACGGTATATCGCGAATGAAAATTGATGGGGATTAACTTTGACGATCGGCGCGATACCCCGATCGCGATGGTTCGTTCCCCGTGCGACGTACGATTTATCCTAAAGCGTCTACGACGGGTATAACTCTTACGCGCCCTCGTAAACCCTTGCGTGCAAGCGGCACGAGTTGCGTCTTCGACTACATCGAGATCAACGAGGATAACCGAGGTTCCTTGGCGCGCAAACGTGCAAAAACAAGAGAATTCCAAACGATACGAGTTTGGACAATATCTATTTCGCGTTGTCACCAAAGGTGCTAATATCGAAATTCTCGTAGGCCATTAAACATTTCTATCGCAATTACGGCATTGCGCCGCACCGAGCGACAAATCATCGAGCCGCGGATACCATTTCCCTGGAAAAGCTGGTTACACTCCGAATACGATAAATACGAATATTCCGCCGGGCGAATCGCGACACCGATTTCGCCCCTTTTCCCTCCCGCTTTTTTCCCCTGCGCGGATAAAGATATGGCGGGCAGCGGGGAATAGGGCTCCGGGCGGTATTAGACTTTGCTTTCGAGGCTAAAATGCTGCCCGAAGCCATCGAGCGATACCGTAACGAGAACTTATATCGTACTCCCGGATAGGATTTCTCATCCGCCTTTCGAAGCTCGCGGAGCAAAGACTCGTCAATTCTATCGGGACTTTAAAACAATTTTGATATCTCATCTTTCGCGATCCGCGGCAGCCAGAGCCATTCGCGGGATACCCGAAAGCACTCCCCGCGACTCGACTTTTAGCGACTTTCCGAGAGAGGTTCCGCAAACTATCACGAGCGCGCGCGGGCTGGAGAAACTTTTCAATTTCCTGAAAATGAAAAAAAAAGGGAGAGAGAGAGAGAGAGAGAGAGAGAGCAGCCCCATCGCGGACCGATCGACGATCCGGCGGCGATATGGGCGGCCCCGGGGCCGCGGCAGGATTCATCGACGCGATAACGCCGCTTCGCGGAACCTGCGGCCTCGATTCGGCGCATTATCATCTTTTCAATCATTTACGTACCCGCTACATTACGTCTGGGATTAATCAAATTTATTCCGCGTTTAATATTTACCCCGCGGCTGCATTAGCGCGAGCATTATGTGGCGCCATTGTAGGAGCGTCGCATCGAGGCTGCGACGAGAGGAGGTGGATCAAAGGGAACGACGAAACGTACGCGCGTTGCGCGGTAGTGCGCATAGCGTTGCACCTTGGAGAAGGGCCGTCCCTTTTTTAGCAGCGTTCCAGTTACTCCGCGGTCGAACACTCTTCATCGGTAGCCTTCGGGCCGTAGAGATCTGGTCGAGGCAAAGAGTCGCGATACCCGTTGGACAAATCGCGTCGATAAAGAGCCCGGAGGAAGCCTCACCCTCGCGCTTGTCTCGTCCAGACCTTTGCCGAGGCCCGGTAACGTAATTCCGCGGAATTGCTCGGAAGATTATCCGCGGAAGCTGCCGTAACTAAGCGGCCGCGCAAAAACTTTTCTTCCTCCCCTTCCGCTCGGACGAAGAAGGACGATGGGGCGAAGAGGAAAGGGACAGGGAAGAGGAGCAAAATCTGGAAGAGCGCTCTATCGATTCCTCGCGCAACCCTTTGCTCCGACCCTTCCCCTCGAGTTACCGAATATCGGCCCGTCGTTTCTCCCTCTTCCGCCGCTCCTCCTCTCCTCCAGCCGACGGCCAGATAAATTAGTTGTCGCGCAGGAGCGGAGGTTGGTCAGCTGGCGGACGGACGAACGATAAAACGACTCGAACGAGCTCAGAGGCGGCAACGGAGTTGAGCCGCGCCAAGAGTATTTGCGGAAAAGGACTTTAAGGACGTCGAGTCGCCGACGCGAAGGGCACCGGCTAATTCGCTTTTACCGAATCTGGAAGCGGGTCCGCAACGAGAGGAAGAAAAGCCGATCGAGAGGGATACCAACCTCGGCGATTTCTTTCTCCTTGCCGAACGACGAAGCGGGCGAGCGCGCGTACGAGTGGAGGCCGCGTGTGAAAACATAAGCTGCAACGGC